>JAMKCH010036306.1:0-35937 GCA_023653785.1 Ophioderma brevispina
AGAAGAGTCAAGCACGGTGCTTTCTTTGGGACAATTATGATAGTCGGGTAAGTTCAAAACAGGTTTGCTTGTTTTTTTTAAACTGTTTTGTCCAATAAACCTTCAGGAATGTTCTTGGTAGGTGGTCTACAAACCGATCCAGTTGCCAATTTGACGGAGGAGAAATTCGTATCCTAAAATTCCTCCTGTCACTTTAAGGTGGCTGTGAAGGCAGGAATTCAAAGGAACTGCTTTATGCCGTATCTTCTTAATTGTGTTCCAAACAATATAAAAAGTGTTATAACATATTGGAGAAGGAAAGGAAATGACTCAAGGAATCAAATATGATAAATTTCTCCCCCAAAATAAGTATTTTTTGAGAAAAATACAAAAAAACATGGAGATTTTCCTCATTTTTTTTGGTTCCTATAAAAAAATATAGAAATGTTATTAAAAAGGTGGACCTGTTCGTTATTTGTATAAGAGTCATTTTAGGGTCTAGGGTCGGTATTTCCTCCTTTTTCAAATTTGCACTTTTTATCAAATTTTTTGCCCAAAAAAAAGCCCAAAAAAAAACGCGTGTTTTCATTTGGAACAACGCCAAGATTGTTCAATAGGTGAACATAAATCACGTTTTTAACAAAAAATGAAAAACTAAAAAATTACCGGACCATAGATTTTTGATATGTCTATACGATGCATTTCATTTGGCTTACTGTTGATGATATGGGATTTCCGAGTAACTGGGAACGAAACTCCAACGAATTAGAAGCGAAAGTGAACACAGAAGGAAAATCGCCTTTTTTGTTCCAAATATTGCCACATTTCGTACAAAATATAGCCTTTTACTCCAACCGCAAGCGTTGTCATCTCCTTTTTTACACTGCTTCTGCACCATGTTAAATTGCTTCATCTGGATACTTATGATCAAATTTGAACAATTTATGAGGCTCAAATCGTGAAATGTAAATCCCATTCTGTTTGCAAAAGCAACTACGTGGGCAACCATTTACAATTGCATACAAGTTACCATGAGTGTGCGTCATATCGAATCATGCATCAAGGCGTTTCTGATAGCGCTCATTACATCGCGCGCCGCCGAATTAGCACAGGAGAGAGTAGGCGTAATAGCGAAATTACACGCCCTTTTTGCAGTTCAGCCCATGGATTGTTATCTGGTCATAAAATGCGTAACATCAGTAAAAGTAAAGGAACAAAATATGAGGAAAAAATAAATAGTATAGATTCTGTTAAAATATATGGAAGAAAACATGTTAAGGCCGTTGGCGGCTTAACATGAAAAAAAACTAAAAACTGGCCATTTTGACTCTAAGTTTTTGACTTCACAGCCACCTTAAAAGAAACAATTATGAATTTTAAAAAATTTTAATTTTTTAGGTTTTTTCTTTTTTTAATTTTAAAATTTCCGCTTTTTTTAAAAAAACAATTATGATATTACGCATGGCCATTGTGGAAGTATTAATCTTAGACATAAGTGGTAACCACTTGCACGACGAATAACGTATAGGCTTTGGATGTCAAAAGGATTATAATATAAACGTGGCGCGTGGCCTTATCGCAGAAAAACTCGTAGTCGTCACAGCGAAAATACCAGTTGTTAGATTGTCTCAAATAAATTGGGGATCCATACATAATAACAAGGTATTCAATGTCTGTCACATAGAAATTATAAATCAACACGCAAATCCATTATATGGCGGCCACTGGCACATTTTCACAAAAATATGAAATTTCTTCAAATTTGCTCTCAACTGATAGTATAGGCCAGTGGAAAGAACAGAGATATATTTTACACAGAAAACATCCCCCAAAACTAGATAGGGGAAATTGATATGGATAAAGATATCCAGGCAATTTGTAGGCTAACTTTTAAGTTTCCCAGACTTTAATGAATAAATGTTTATATACATTGAATATTTTTGACTCGTACTCATGATATTTATAAACCACAACGGTTGTTTTCGACCGGTAAACAGTGTGACCATAGGTGGGAAACATGCATACGGGCCGGCGTGGCGTGTTCTTTGTTGGTTTTTTTAATTTTTTTTTTTAAAACGCCATTTTCGTCGTCTGCTTGAATTTTGCGTCGCAGGCGACGCTAAATTACAAAAATCGTTCCGTTTTACCCATAAGGGAGGAAGCTGATTTGGTCTTATCATTTCGGGTGAGGGCTCTTTGATATAAAAAGCTTTTACACCAGTGCAAAAAATCATCGATTTTGAAAAAATATTGAGGTGCGCACTATTTTTCAAAGTGCCAGTGTTCTCTTTAAGCTGTGAGGGGAAACCGGGAAATTAATCGATGAAGTTGACAGCATGATCAAAATAGCAAATCCCAAAACTAAAGTTTGAATCAACGTATCCATGGTGTGGGACATACTGTGTTTAAAATTTTAAGCATATACCCACGAAAGCATATGATAAATAAATCCATACCCATTACAAATTCTTAATATTTACTAACTCTAAGTATGACCGTAAATTTTAAAAAATTAACATTAAAAACAAATATTAATCCAATTTGAAATCATTCAAACTATTGTAATCAAGAATTGGGAATAAACTTATCAAATAATAAAATTAAATTTACAAAATGAATATTATTTGTTTTTTAATATTTGAACTAAAAAACAACTTTGACATATATAATTGTAATAACAAATTCTCTACACAAGCATTTCAAATCAAGTAACATTAAATTCGTAATGTCAACCAAATGCGAATTAAATTTAACCAATGCCCCAAAGATGGCCGACATGAATTATTTAATTTAATGTAGGTTTCCGAATGTTATGGTAACATGATTTTAAATGTTTTCTCTCACACAAAGTCCCATCCTTTTAAGATTTGTGAATTCGGCAATTTTCCAAAAGTTCAAAATTTATTTCCGACATTAAATTCTAAATAATATATATACAGCCACGAAAAAGAGCACACAGAATTACGAACGAAATCACTCAAGGTGGACTGTGAATTAGGACCATGTACGATTGCGGAACTAGCATCGTGAGATTTACATACTTGACTATTGATGCGCGTTAATGCAAAGACGGGTATCGTCAAAAATATTGTGGTTCAAATAATTTTTAAATGGGTTCTAAACCATGATAATAAATTAAAATTGAAGTAATATTTTGACCAAAAATATTGTTGAAACTTATATTTTGTTGAAACGTATTAATGCTAGCAATCAAATAATTATTACAGTTTAATTTCTTTACCATTTTACAACTCATTACAAAGTAAGAAACAATGTTTCCAACTCACCAAATTTGTATAATGGCTTCACTAGTTGGTATCGACCCCTTTCTGCCAGCCGGCCTCTCCATCTCAGCAGATCCAGCAAACAGCATGCATGTACATTTTAGGCTGAGAAAAATACTTAAATTCTAGGTGAAGATAGAAGCTGGAAAAATTGCAATAGAATTTCTTTCACCACAAATGCATTTCTATAAGGTTCCCAGAATGTCATACTAAAAGTCCAGAAAAATCCCCCCCCCCCAAAGTGGTGGAAATATGACTAATTTGCATAAATTCAAAATGGCAGCCAATCCTAGGATTTTTACAAGGAATTTTTTTGTTGTTTTTTATTGTTTACTTCTCTAAAATAACATTTTGGCACCAATAATGCCTAAATTTGGTTTTATTTATGAATTACATTATCTTGTATGTGTATCCAGACACATTCATTCTTGGACAGATTATGTACGTGATGTGCATAAATCCAAAAATGGCCACCAATTATAAGATTTTGACACTGATGTTTGCGTGTTATATGGCTTATCTCAAATATACTTTCCACCTAAATATGCATAAAGGACTACATTCATGACTTTATTATCTTTGATTGTCTTATACAGAACACCTACATTGCTTGGTAAGAAAGTATACCCAATTTGCATAAATCCCAAAATGGCTGCCAATTCTACAGCAATTGAGCAAGATGTCAAACTGTTGAATTCGGTTAATATACATTTATTATTGCACTCCCTTAAAGGACCACAAACACATTAGTTTGTTTTCACTATCACGCATATAATGCTTTTCTTTTCGAGCAAACCCAATCCTTCCCCCCCCCCCACACACACCACCACCCGCGCGCACATGCGGGTGAGTGCGTGGTAGGAAAATAGGGAACATTGTATCTTTGTATCTATAATTAATAACTATTACCTTCATGATAAATTAATCACGTGAATATGGGAATAGTTTTTCTGGCCCCTTTGGGGCATTGATAAAATATAAAAGTTTTGTTTTAAAAAAAGAAAAAACCTAAAAAATTAAAAAAAAACCTAAATGTTAAAAAAAAATTGAAAAAAAAAAAGTTTAGTTTTGAGAGAATCCAGGTTTTTGATCAAAAAAACTTGATTCTCGATTGAACACGTGTGTTTTCTCATTGAAAAACTTAGTATATCGGTTGAAAAAAAAAGGTTTCAAATTGATAAAACCAGGTTTTTGAATTGTAAAAACCTTGGATTTTTTTTTCAATTGCAAATCAATTATCGACGTATACTATTCCATAGCTTGCTCTTCTTTTATCAACAGCTAACAATCTTCCCTTGACATCATTCAGAAGACATCAATCTGTGTCAATTCACTGTGACTCTATACTGGTGCAGCATATTCAGTAGTAAAGTATGCCAAAGCAACAGCGGTTGATGTGTTGTATAGTGTCAAAGGATGCACCCATCCAGCCCCGCGAGCTTTTGAGGAGGTTGCCACGAGAATGAGTCTTGGCAGTGACTCACGGACTGTCTTGGGGTGTTTGATGGAAAAAAGGATTGCGGTCAATTATGTTGACAAGGTTTTCTTCATCTACTGTACAGTGAAGTTACTTTCTATTTTAGCGCAGTTTTGCAAGGTGGAAAATAGAGACCAAGAAGTCTTGGGTTTGATGGAGTTTCAAGTGTCATCGGGGGAAGAAGAATGCTTACAGTGATATGGTCTTGAATCAGCGGCTATGCCAAGTGTCGTACCGTCTGCTTAGGAGTACTGCAAAGAAGTCCTTTGGCATATCTGAGAAACATGTGAAGAGAAGTGGGTGCCAGGACATAACTCTGTGGGACACCATTCAGAAGTTGGGGCTTCTATGCAGTGCCATTGATTATGTCCGAGGATGAATGATGAAAGATCCGAGTATGAGCCAGTATTATTAATTGACAAGTGACATCAGGGGAAGAGTCTGGTAGCTTAAGTAGAGTCTCCAGGGCAGAACTGTATCATAAGCAGCAATTAGATCTATAAAGCCTGTCTCCACTTCTGGCTTCTTGTTGACGGCTGTCTTAGATAGCACCATTGGCAAGTCTTGCAATCTGATCTGAAGTTGATTACCTCTTTGAAAGCCAATTTGAGTGAGTGGTAGATTTGCCTTGACCGTCTCATTGTGATCTCTACTAGGTTATCAGTCTCCCAAGCAGCTTATCGTGTGAGATGGCAGCGCAGATGGGTTTGAACTCTTGGGCTCGCTTGCGGTTTCTTGGGCTTCAGGATTACACTGACCTTTGAAGTCATCTATAATGAGGGGGAATTGTGATGATCTCATAGAAGTAGAGAAAGAATTGGTGCTATCGCCACCGCATTCAGGTGCATATACTTCAGAATCGGTATGCCGAGTGCCGTCATTGCCAGAAGCTTTCCCATTCTTGAAAACGTGATTGCGTCGGTGATCTCATTATAGGTGAAGTGGTTAAGACATGGGACTCGACGATGGAGAGGTGTGTAGAAGTTGTTAAATCTTTCGGTAACAGCACGACGTGGGGCTGTTCTATGGGGGAATGGTCTTGGCACTTCCATTGGTGACGATACAATTTGCAGAGGACAGGACACGCTAGCTGGACAGCTACGATCGGTGAGCTTGTTGGCAGTGTTTCAGGTCTTGTAGCTTGAGTGGGTAAAGGTGATATTGGATATCTCTCCCTCATCGCATCCTTGTCCAAACGGGTGTAGGGGTTCATTGCCTCTGGAATGGAATGTTTAGGTGCTTGGTGGGCATTGAGCAGAAGTCAGAATGTGTCTCGTTGATGTTGGTTAGAAGACATGAGGAGCTTGGATGACATTCACAATGATTGTTTGAAAAACTTGGGCCCAACTTGCTTTCCTATTCCCATCTCTTTTGTAAAGGCCAGAGTGTGGGGCTGGACCTTTTGTCACTAATAAACCAAGATCAGGACAGTGCCTGATCTGGTGAATATAGGGAGGAACTTTCTGGAGCAGCGGGATTCGATGTCCTCCGAGACTTTTGACAGGTCGGGAGAGGTACTACGCCCAATGAGTGCTTGAGAAGAAGGCAGGTGGAAACCTATTATCAAACAGCAGTTGCGGTGTTAGAATAGTCATTCTCAACCAGAACATAACATTTTTTAAATTTGTATGTGCAGTGGATTCCTACCTTTTCAGGCAAGTGAGTGTATTGCCAAATTAAGGGCATACAGCTTACATCAACCCCCTGATCCCACTTCTTCCCGCTTGTTTCTAAGTTCACTCTCGTGACCGGAGATATCTAGTACAAAGAAATAGGATTAATATAAACATAAATTAAAATCCACTCACAAAAAATTTTGTGTCACACGTTTAATCAAATAAAGGGTAAAAAACTGATAGAATTGTGACATCCATTTGGGTTTTATACAAGTAAGAACTCGCTTCTCTCTATAACACCATGATGAAGTTATGGGCATAACTTATGAAATGTAAATTTTGTGACTTGCCCCAAAACTATTCTAGGAGAAGAAATTACAGAAAATATTAATAAAGTCTGAAAAATTGGAGGCGGCATTTTTGATTTATGCAAATTAGTATGCTTCCACCCATCAGGTTACGTATTTCTATAAACGTATAAAGCATAATATATTATTTAATGTAAACTATTCATTTTGTGGGATGCAACAACAGAATTTAGGACGAGCTATACAACAAAATGAATTGTAACAAAAACATAGGAATTGGCGGCCATTTTGGATTATGCAAAATGAGGCGTACTTCCACCCACTTGGATTTTTTTTTTTTTTGGACTTTAGTATGTCATATGGGGACCTTATAGAATGCATTCTGTGTGAAAAAAAATTCTATTGCAATTTTCCAGGTTATATCATATATTTCCCAGCCTTATTTACCAAATTTAAATTTTAGTCCTACTCTCAAGTACCACATGCCATTATTTTGCATTGGTGGCTAAATATCCTAAATAATATATAGGCATGATAGGTAAACATGTAGCTCTGTCTAGAACCACTGCGACAAATCATTTTGTTCCGCTAAATTCATAAGGCGGCAAACCTAATAGCATCGCTGACTGTCTGCAGGGCGGGCTCATGTCGTATGATCATCGAAACGAAATTCGTGCTTCTATGAGGTCATAAAATAGTGCCCAAACAATGCCAACTAAATTTTTACGCAAAAATATTTTTCACAAGAGCAAAACATGCGATTCTAGTGTGACGATTTTCATGCTAAAATTGATTTTGTTTGAGTTTCAATAGGGCCTAGACTGTCAGAAAATGATGGGGTGCAAATTTTTGGACTGATGCCCCCTTCGCCAAGGGGGGAAATGTTAGCACAGGGAAAAGTTTAAAATCGAGTCAAATCGTGTTTTAATGTACACTAACGCGTTTGGCTCCTCATAAGGATTAGAATATTTGCCTCGGTTCTAATCTTTAGTTAAAGCGGTATAGCCCCATAATGGTTCAAGGTCACCCTGGGGGTAAATGCTCCAATGTTGTTGAAAGTGGTGTCAAATGATTCCTTGTGTCATACTGAAACAGAAAACGCATTTAACTGATTTGGTGATATCACCATTGCGACATCCAGGGAACGTTTTGGTTACCCCCATAGACCACGTAGACCCTTGCTACATTTTGCTATGTAATTAGCCAACCAATTTTGTCACACACTACATTTTTGGATCCTGTGAGACAATACAAACAATTTATCACCAGTGTCAACAAAATCTGAGCATTGGGTAAATTTTACCCCAGGATGACCTTGAACCATTATGGAGCTATAGCGCTTTACCTAAAGGTCGGAAGTTAGGCAAATAAATACTTTTTCTAATCCTTTTAAGAAGACAAACATGTTAATGTACATTAAAACACAATTTGAATCGATTTTAAATTTTTCCTTGTATTAACATTTCCTCCCTTGAAGAAGGGGGCAGCAGTCCAAAAATTTGCACCCCATCATTTTCTGACAGTCTGGACTCTATTGAATGAAAAACAGCAAGAAAATCAATTTTAGCACGAAAATCCTACGGGAACTGTTTCATTGACATACCAAACCACACTATTAAGACAAAGTTTAAGATTAGTCCACATTACCACAGAAATATTGGTGCAGCTGGATTAGTTACCAGGACACTAGCACCTACACAAACACATGTTTGTGGAGCTAGTTTTGCACAGCTGTGTGATAATAGAATTGTACAGGTATCTGAAATCAGATTTGCACAGCTATGTGAAATCAGATTTGCACAGCTTAGTGAAAGCACATGTGCACAGGTGTGTGAAATCAGATTTGCATGTGAAATCAGATTTGCAGGTGAAATCAGATTTGCATGTGAAATCAGATTTGCATAGGTATGTGAAATGAGATATGCGCAGCTATGTGAAATCACTGAGATTTGCATGGCTATGTGAAATCAGATTTGCATGTGAAACAAATTTTGCATAGCCATATGAAATCAGATTTGCATAGTTAAATCAAGAAACTCACTGCTTTTCAAACGTGTCCTGCTTACACTTGTACATTACAACTTCATACTCATGTGGGACGTACACAGATTGACCTCAAATGACCTTATGATCTTTGACCCTGTTTAGGTGTATGTCCCTGCTGGGGGATCTCGTAAGTTTTAATGTGCAGTATTTTTTCCAAGTTTGTCTGATTCAGCTGAAACTTGTAAAAATAATCTTGTATATCAGCAAATATGTTCAAAAATCAGAATAAGGTCATCCAGGGTCAAATGTCATCTAGAGGTCAAATTGCCCAAGCTCATGTAAACATTTCCGAACTGTGATAGTATGGAACGATGTATTTTTAAAATTTCTGATCTTGCATCATCTGCATATTTCCTACACAGATTATTCATACTTACGAGGGTCATGTGAGTGATGTTCACCTTCTTTTGCCGTTTGGAGAGCATCTGGTGTCGGTTGATGAGGAAAGTAACCTTAAAATATGGGATATCAAATCCACAGGTAATGCTGTGATTTCCATTGAGTAATATCTTATATTTCCAAAATTAAAAGTATGTTAGGTGTGGGTTCATATACTTCAGGGCTGGCACAGTTTAGCTACCTTAAGGCACACATGTTGATCATATCATGTATTCTACCTCACAAATGCTATCATACTTTCAAAATTATTACAATCTTTCATAATTAAATAGGCCCATCGCCAGAGTACAACACCGCCCAAATTCTCCAAAAGACACATTTTTCAAAAGAAAATATTGAAATGTACCAAAAAAATGCCAAATTTAGAAGAAAACTGCACAAAGGGCTCCCTTTCCTTTGTACCCAAATGTATACAATATTTAACAGTATAGCTCAGGGGTTCTCAATTATATTAGCTTAAGGGCCAGAGAATGCCGAAAATATTTGGAAGTTCCCTATTTGAGAGCCATTTTTAGTTTTTTTACACTTGAATAGCTTATGTTTCCCTTTATATTTTAAAGCAAGTCGAGGGCCAAAAATCAATGGTTGGCGGGTCAGATTTGGCCCGCGGGCTGCCAATTAAGAACCCCTGGTATAGCTGTTTGTCAATTATGAACCTTCCCAACATGTGCTTTGAGTACTAAAGTGATCTCACAAGATCTTTACTGTTCCCTCATAATGACACTCTCATATCTTGGTTTTATAGAGACCTACTTGGAGATGAGATTTGATAACAACTCTTTCTGCATCACTGCCCTGATGCATCCTACCACCTACCTCAATAAGATTCTACTTGGAAGCAGACAAGGGTCCATGCAACTGTGGAATATCAAGACAAAGTAAGAGATGAAACCATAAAAGTAGCTAGAGTGCTTTCTATGTTTTCATGCACTACCATTGCCATGCATTCCAAAGGTCAGCGTATCAAAAGGTTGGAACATTTTACATTGTGTGTAAAGGTGACAAAGCTGATATGCAAGCAAAGTAAATGTCCATACATGTACTATGAGACCGTGCAAATGGATGAAAACCATCTCTGACTCAATGCAACAGCTGCAGCACAATGCAATTTGAACTGTGTTGCTGCTGAGTCAGAGATGGTTTTCATCCATTTTACTGCACTGCAATGCAGTGCAGTGAGGTATGAATGGACCGTAAGACTAATGTCACTGCATAGAGTTTAGGTCATCAAATTTAGATCAGAAAGACCTTGTGGTTGCATGTTCTTTGTGTCTCTGTGTGACTGTCAAACATTTGGTGCCGATCGAGTGGCTGCTGAATGCTGATACAGACCTAGATAGGTTGATTTTACATCTTTTTGGCAAAATTTGGTAGCACTCATCCCCCAAAGCCATCCCCTGGGAACACCGATGTTTGTGGTGGGGGTCTAGGCTGAGGGTGGGATGGTTCACCATTAATATTGACATTTCTGAATAAATACTTTTGTTAAGCAGGGGCACCCCTAAATTAATGGCAACATGTTACCTGGAATTTCTTGTTTAGAAAATTTAACTGAAATATGAACCTTTGTGACCCTCAAAATGTGTGCCTTTAGTTGAAGGTCAGCTTGTTTGGTGCTGCCTCTTTGACAAACCAAAACTAGTCACAAGAATTTCAAACAGTATAGTTTGCACTATCTATATTGCTTTTTTATCATGTTACATGGCAAAAAAGTCAAAGGTCAATAAAAACAAATGGCCTTTGACCCTTTTTGGCTTAGTAGCTTGGTGACTAAACCAAGGTGATAGTGCATAAATAAGGCATTTTATAGTTTCTACTTCGCATGTCCGACTTTTGTCAATTAGGAACGGTATACTCCCAGTGCGCAGTGATCCCTGTACAACTTGAATAGTGCCCCCTTTGTGGGTAGATGATTGTCAGCAAATACACAGCTGCTATGCCACTGTAATAATAAAGAAACACTTGCAAGTTTGTACTGAGAATTGCTGGTATGGTTTACAGTTGCATATTTAGTCACTTTCGCTAGTGTCCAACCGATCACATCGGTAGTTTCCGAATCGGACCGATAATAAGCTTTTCGAATCTGAATCGGCATCGGTGAAATGATGAACCGATCAATCCTTATTATGACAAAGCAATAGTCTGGCTTCATTTTTAGGTTCACAATCCTTTCAAACTCACCTACTTTACGTATAGGCTAGCAATCCACTTTTCCAGACCTTTACATTTTCTGACCACAAATCTGTAGTGCTCCAATATGGTAAAACTCAAGTACAAAATTCAATGTTTTCAACACACATTGTATTTGACATAATTGGCGCTCTTAATTTGCTTGTTTACAGCGTGGGAAAGTTACATCATAGCCAGTCACTCACCTCTTAAGGGCACAGTATAGTGTCTAGGTGATATGGGTGTTTCCCCAGGTTTATTCACCTCGTCAGTGGCCCAGTCACCAACATATCACTCACATACTTCTTGTTGACCAATCAGAGCAATAATCAGGTCACTTCTTTCTTTCCCATTAGCCACGCCTCCCGTTGTGGGCGGGGCATAGTCAGAGAAGTCATGCACGCATTATGTGGCCAACACGTGCTTAAGAAGCTTACAGCTGCGCCCTGCAGTGGTATGTTGAATGTTGCAATAACATTGGTGGGACTCTTGGCATTTGCATAATCTTGTAGATTTCAGCTGGACTGCAAGTAATGCCACTTGAATTGTACATGTCTATTAATAGACTTGGGAATATGCAGTTATATATTACCTTTCGAGTACTGGGAATACTTAACAAAATAAAGGTAAATTAAGATTTATCTGGCTAATATGAACACTACAAATGTGTTCTCAGATTGTGTGGTTTATCTCTGAATATGTGTCAAGAATTTAGGACGGCTATTTCAACTTTGGTTTACGATAATAATCTCAATTCCCATTTCCGACTTTTTTCAATCTAATAAACAATGGAACTATCAATGGATAACAAGGTCGAGTTATTACGTATACACTATACACAACACACGGGCAGATTTATTGATTGCGGTTTGTTATTTTATGGGCTTCCAGCTCCGTAGTGGACTTGAATAATGCAATTTTTAAAAATCGGAAATCGGGATCGGATCGGCAGATTAAAAAAGAAATCAATCGGAAATTGGCATATTCAGAACTTGGGGTGATCGGTTGGACACTAACTTTCGCTACACTAGTCGTCTGCTCTGACCTGGCTCAATGCATTTCCTGAAACTCATCCTGAACCGGAATACACAACATAAATTTCCACTAACCATCCAACTGCACATGCGATGTCTGGGCTCAAAAAGGGCTTACTGAACTTTGACTTTTTTGCACATATCTGATAACCTGTAGATTGGAGGGAAGGAGAGACCAAAAGAAGATTGAGGTTAAAGGTCATGTAGGGGTCAAATTGGGTCAAATAGAGTATTTTGGTGTTCAAATTGTGAGGGGTTTAGGCCTATTTCTGATGGCGATGTGATACAAGACTCCTAGTTAAAGAACCAGCTTGTTGTGTATGCCATTGCGATGGAAACCAGAGTATCAGTCGGAGTACTGGCATGATTTTCATAGATTAAATATTTGTCTTTTCCTTTTTCATCAGCAAACTCATTTATACCTTTGAAGGCTGGGGAGCACCAATAACTGTTATTGAACAGGTAAGTTTTTTCTGTGCTGTTTTCAGTAAATCAAAATTGAAATACTGTGAACCAAAGTTTATTGTTCTATCAAACAACTAAATAGGTGTTCTTTTTTGTTAGCTTGTGCATTAGTTTAATCATTTTGTTTTCCTCATTTCTGATTTTTTTTAATCAAGGGAAAGTATCCCTCTGTTTTTGATTCTTTGTGACAAATACGCACTTTGAGCATTACCATTCACAGGTATATAGTTTACCATACAATTACCAACACAACTATGCAAAAATCTCAAATTTGAAAAATTGGGAGTACTAAAAATGTGCTATTATTGCTTTAACCAGTAACTTAGGGATAAAGATAATTACTGACCTCACGTCGGCAAACATGTGCGGGCAGATGAGCTGATATCGGGTTGCAGTTTCATTGATAAACGGCCTCGAGGCGAGACACTCTGGCTAGAAAATCTAGGGCAGTCTGCGGTCAGAATTGCTATGTCTTGCTAGTTTTGAGTAATGATTCAACTGACTGGCCTAAAACAATGGAACCGAATCTGGGCTAGAAGTAGCCCAAAGTACAGGAAACGTGTTAACATGCAACTTCAATGTTCCATCAAATATACAGTTTACTACTTCAATAGCATTGACATCACATGTTCCGATTGTTTTCTATAGGCACCTGCCGTTGATGTGGTTGCCGTAGGCCTAGCAGATGGCAGGGTCATAGTTCACAATCTCAAGTTCGATGAGACCATAGTGAATTTTAAGCAGGAATGGGGACCGGTCACAGCTATCGCTTTCAGAACAGGTAAAAATAAGTGCGTGTGTGCAGGGTCCGGTCATAGCTATTGCTTTTGGAACAGGTGTGCGTGTGTATGTGCTTGTGTGATTATTTTGCATGTATAAAATGTGAATATTTAAGGTCTCTGAGATATCTTTGACACAAATCTTTTTTGCTTGCCCTATAATACTCCTGTTTTACGTGTCTGATTAAAAAATTGCCCTTCTTTTTTAATACAGTGAAGTGACAAATGAAATTTGGCTGACACTAAAGCTACTATTCCAAGCTCAGTTAAGGACAAAATCAAAGTTGGAAAACCAAGACAAAGGAATTGAAGTGAAAACCGATTGAGACCCCACACTTAACTTTGAACACACACTTCAATCACATATCATTTTGTGAATCTGCCTGAAGGCAGGAAGGCACATTAGGAATCACTTGTCCACTGTTGTGTTTTGTAGTCTGTGGCTGTCTGTTGCTGTGTAGTCTGTGATTGAAAAAGAGGATAAAATTTGCCTGTAATAATCACATATTTAATGGATTAAACCACACTTGAGTCATAGGTGCTGTGCAATGTGGGAACTCATTTGTTGATTGAGGTTAAAAGGTCACATGCCAAGGTCAAAGGTCATGTGGAGGTCAAGTGTTGTAAGTTTGAAAAAGTTGTTGAAGTTCAATTGAACTAAACTTGGTTTATATTAAATGCAAAAACCCTATCATTCACAAACCGACGGACAGCAGGTGCCACTAAGTTGGTCTGAGGACCGCGACATTTTTAGTCTTCCGCCTCAAGAGATGCGAAGACTATTAAATGTAGTGGCTGTCCGCTTGGAGGTGGTTCCGGCCCGGAAATTGTTTTCCATGTTGCCAAAATTACCTGTGTTCGCATTATACTGACTATCGGCTAATTGCGGTGTACGGGCGAGCTCTCAAAGTTCCGGATAATTGGGCTGTTTTAGCTTTCCCCGGAGAATGCCAGGATCAACCAATGTTTAAATTTGGTTCGATTTCTGGCAACACTGACTTAGCAAATTCCGGTGAAACCACAGGGCACCCCCATGGGTGATTGCACCAAACTTGTTTGTTCTGCCACTCCAATGCCATCTGGCACAATGCTATGCCATCTCCAACGTCATCGGACCTAGCAGAAGTGGTTGCTGTGTGCCCATTGCATTATGGGGCGGGGACCGTTGTTATTTCCTTTGCGTCGAGGCTTGGTAATATTCGTAACGCTGATGATGAAGCTCCCAACTGAGTGTGATGAACGACTGTGAAAAATTGTTACGGGGATCGGCCGTGATGTACTATAACGCAAGCTCAGATACTGTGAATCTTGTTCCCTGGTTGAATTGGAATGTCACAAAATACGATTACATTATCGATTATGCTTGTTAAGAGGGTTAAGGAGTTCTGTGGACCCAAATATTTAGGTAGGCCTACCTCTGGTTTTGTGTTGACGCTTTTGACTATTGCAAGTACGGAGTCTGTCAGGTAAGGATATCGGATTTTGCTGCATTAAAAATTGGGGGGGAAGCTTTATTAAGTTGAATATCGCATTTGTAGTGTGTGCACTGAACCGGTAGGCAAGGGCAAAGGCCCTGCCCGATGAGCGCCCAGTCAGCAGAGGTCACAGCATCACGGCGAGGTTGCGCACACCCGTAGAGTTGTTCGGCGTGTAAACATCGAATGAGGTGGGTAAGGTGGTGAAATATCGCCGGTTTTTCGTCACTTAAACTCACTACTGCTTACATATATCATCATTTTACACTAAATATTCAAATCTTTTCTTTGGTCTCTGAGGGTCATTTTAGTGAAAAGTAATGAGAAAGATGCACTTTCGGAAGCATTTGAAAGGGCAAAAATTTGACACAAAAACGTTCAAACGAGCCTAGAAATCTGTAATAGTTTACCTTTTAGAGTTGAGGGACCTAGTTTACCATGATCTGCTTGTGTGTAATTTCCACAACTGAGTCCTACGTAAAATGCTTAAAAGTTTAGAAGTATAAATGATGCAAAAGGTCAAACCCAGAAAACCCAGGACGATTAACAAAAAATTCCATAAAACAATTACCATCGGCCATTGCTAACTACGAAGGGGTCACGTGGGTCATGCAACAATAAGGAGGCTTGGCAGAATAGAGGGACATATGATTGGATAAGCGTTCAATCACCAGAGGCCATGTTCCATTCGGGTAGGTGCCGGGGGGGGGGGGGATTCATCTCTATCTCTATTGCTATTTTCTGTGTAATTGTGAGTGTATCATGTGCGTCAAAATGTTGAACGGGCAGGGTGGGGGGGTGGGGGGGTCTGGGGAAGGGGTGTGGGCATGTGTTTGGGTGTGTGGGGACTCGGGGGGGTTGGGGAGGGCTGGGGAGTGGGGAGGGGTAGGGGTGGAAGAAAGGGGTGGGGTGTGGGGAGGGTCGTTGGGGGTGTTGGGAGGGGGTGGGAGAGGTGGGGAGGTGGGTGGGAGGTCGGGGGAGGGGGGGTGGGGATGGGTGGAGGGGGTGGGATGTGGGGAGGGGGGGTGTGGGGATGTGGGGATCAGGGAGTGGAGTGTGGGGGATTTTCTGGGTGGGGTGTGGGGTGTGGGTGGGGGTTGGGGAGGGGCCAGGTAAGGTGTTGGGGAGTGGGATGATTTGGGTAGGGGGAAGGTTTGGGTGGTCGGGAGGGGGGTGATAGGGAGGGGATTGTGTTGGGGAAGGGGTTAAGTATTGCGGGGTGTTAGGGAGAGGGAAGGTTGGGGAGGGGGAAGGTTGGGGAGGGGGAAGGGTGTATATGGGGATGGGTGGGATGTGGGGGCGGTGGGGTGAATCATGCATTCCTTGGTGACCTTGAGACATAATTGTGACCTAGGTGACCTCATGGACCTGGGTGACATGTGACATGGGTGACCTAATGTGATCAGGGGGTGACATGTGACCTGGGTGACCTAATGGACCTTTGTGACCTCAATACCTCATGTGACCCTAGTTGACCTTGGTGACCTCATTGTGACCTCGGTGACACCTGGGTGACCGGGTGACCTAATGTGACCTTGGGGACTCATGTGACCTTGGTGACTCTGTGACCTTGGTGACCTAATGTGACTGGTGACCTCAGGTGAACGTGGTGACTCATGTGACCTTGGAAATTAATGTGATCCATGGTGACCTCATTGTGAACTTGGGGACTCATGTGACCTTGGGACCTCATGTGACCATGGTGACCTCATGTGGAACCTTGGTGAACCTTTGTGACCTTGGTGACCTTTAGTGACCTCATGTGACCATGGTGACCTCGGTGACCTGGGTGACTTGGTGACCTCTGTGACCTTGGCCCATGAACAAATCAGACGGCAGACGACACTCGCAGGCCAAAGACGGCAAGGATTTTGAAAAATCATTAAAACAATGCCAAACAAAATGCTTACAAATTAACAGAAAAAGAACTGGTCCAGGATTCATCATCGGGTATGCACAGCATTGACATTAGTGACCCCCACTGGAACATTGACTTCTAGTGACCCCATGTGCTCTTGACCCTCAAAATGACTTTGATCATGATTAAAATCACATACTTTAAAAAAATTAAAACCTAGATTGTATTACTTTCTACAATGATGCTGTGACCACAAACCTAAAAAGAACTGGGACGGGATTCATGGGCATACACAGATTGACCTCAAAGTTGACCATACCGACCGTTGACCATTTTTTGGAAATTTGAGACATGTCCTCCCAAACAGGTTGTATAGCTCCCAAACTTGCTAAAAAGAAACACTGGCACAAGGCCATTGCACATAAATCAATGACCTCTAAGTAACTCTGCATGACCTTTGACCCATTTGTCAAATCTATAAACACTTCCTACAAAAAAAATGCTGTTGTGACAACCCCTACTTTAAACAACCACTGGGTTTACAGGACTTTGGAGGGAATGCACAGATGAACTCTTCTGACCCTATGTGACCTTTAACATATTCTTCTGAAAATAGTCTTAGAATCATCACACTTGCCATAAGAACTACTGGCACAAGACCATGGGGTTATTATATTTTTCATTGATCTTAATGACCCCACTTATGTAAACCAGCCTATTTTGAAAAAAAAATCGTGTGATTTTTTTTATTTTTTTTATTTTTTGCAAAAATCACCAAACTTGCACACAAGAATCTTCATCCATTACAAACTACCCCAAATACGCATACACCATCCCAACTACAACCCAACCCATGAACCAAACATGATGGGCGGATAAGAAAAGACTTAGAAGACTTGGTTTAGTGATCCACGTGTTTCTATTGTGATCATCTTAAATTCAAGTCTGAGCTTATTTTGGGTTCTTCTTTGGAGTGGTTTTAATTGTGACCCCAGTGAAAGCTAATAAAATGATTCTCATCTGGTGATTTAGAGCATGATTGTTCCGAATCACGATGCCTTAGACACGTATGATATTTCTGGGACATAACACAACATTGTGATATCTCTTCTTGCATCTTGTGCGCCGACATGAATGCAATTTGTGACGTTGTTTGGAGGGGAAGCAGGCGGTAAAGTAAATTCCAAGATGTCCAAGTAATTATGACTTAGGTAACTTAGAGTATAAAGCTTAGAATTGACCGTGACATATGGACAAATGCACCATTTGCTATATGTGATTTGTTTTTAACATGCCCTGCTCAAAATACTACCATTAGGGTATTCCATGTCAACACTCGAGATGTGGCACCGCAGCATGGTCATGGATTTTTTTCTTTTGGTGTGATGATAGATTATGATGAGGAAATGCCAATACTGAAAATTTAGGCGGAGGTCACATCAAAAATGTGTGCGGTGCGAAAGACATTTTGAGAGGGCCAATAAAAACTTGTAATGAACCCTCCCAACTTGAAAATCAATGTCGGGGGATTTTTTTTTGGGGGGGTGTAGAATCAAATTGGCATCGACGAAATGTTATAGACCTTTACTTTTAAAATTATGTGGGTGTTTAAAAATTTGCAATATCTTTCATCTGGGCAAGTTCGGGGGTCAGAACTCCGTAAGTAACATATTGTAATTGTCGATTTTTCTTGTTTAAATCTGAGAGTCGGCATGCGAGCTTTCTACCGGTACATAGTAAGTACATTAGTAAGTAATAAGTGAGTTACAGCCTAAGATTGAAAAATCTTAATTTGAATTTTGACATTCTATTTGCCCCTGAAAATCAATGTCCATCACCCCTCTACTTCAGGATTATGGTGAATGACTAATCATAAAAGAACTATTCTGGAAAGAACCAGCATGGTGTTTTGATGTCTTCATTGTTTCAGCACAAGACAATTTTGCTGATATCCCATAGATGGTGAGATACACTGTGCAGGTACAATGACCTCTGGGTCACTTATACCTTTGTGTGGGAACTTTGGAGTGTGTATTTGTTGTTGAAAAAATAAAAGACACCAAGAAGTTCTTTCAAGGAAGGTTGTTTATATGATCATCTTCAAATATCTGAAATAGAGGGGTGTGTCGAATGTCAACATTGGTTTTCAGGGGGGTCAAATATGTCAAAAAGTACAATTGACCTTATTTCAAGGTGGTTGTACCTACTTATTACTTTTCTAATGTGTTCATAATTGTTTGGTTTCAAGTTATACCTATGTAAACTCTGATTGACCAAAGATGGAACTAAAATTATCTTACTTTTGGAGTATGAACCCCCAGACTTGGCCCCGAATAACAAAGGCGCATATTTGGGCCTCATTTAACTCTAAAAGTAAACATGCTATGAACTTCATGTTGCCAGATTGAATTCTACACCAAAATATACCCTTAGATAGTGTTTTTCAAAGGTGTGGAGGGCTCCATTACTAAACTGTGACACTCTTAACATAGTCTTTCAATTGGGGCAGCATGTTTGATGGTGAACCCCTAAAATTTCCAATTGCTCTAGCGGGAAACGGAATGGTTCTATGGACGCTAAAATTCAGGACCTTTTCATATATCATCAATGTCGACCACCACACTTAAAGCGAAAACAATCCACGACGTGCTGCGTGTGCCACACTTCGAATGTTGACATGGAATGGGCCATAAAACAAATCACCAGTCGCACTCTGAGATTGAACAAACCTTACTTGCGCCAATTGTTAGGCTAATTTTGTCCTTGGAACATAGCAAGGGACTTCTAGACCTAATGCTTTCTTTTCATAATGGTGAATTGTTTTTTCTGAAGTAGTTGTAAATTTTTAGGCAAAATCAGAGTTAGTAATTCATGCCTTTTCACAACATTTTACATGGAACCAACATGGAGACTTAGGCAAAATCTTGACCAAACACAAATTTTGAATCAGTTGTGAATCTTGAACTATTATGCAGGACAAAGGGTGAAGTTAGACCAAAAAAGGTGAATAAGGAGGTGAAGGCTCTTAAAGAGATGGGTTGAACTTTCACCATAGAACACCTCATCAAGGCAAAGCTCTGTTATTTGTGTGTTGAAATCGGATCCTGTGTTTAAACAATTCAAATTCTAGTGTTTTCCTTTTTCGCAGAAGATGGCCAACCATAATGGCAACAGGGAGCCCCATTGGGTCACATACGCTGTGGAATCTGAGGAGAGAGTCTCAGGATAAGATGAGGATCGCTCACCGGGAGGGAGTGGCCGGCAGGCTTTTCTTCAGTCTGAGCCGGTATGATCAACAAAACTCTTCTGATAATTATATTAAGGTGGGATGTTTGTCTAGTCTGAAAGTAAAATATTGAGGGATGGGTATATGCATCATTCTTAAGATGGGTACATTTATCAGCATAAAAGTAAAAACTAAGGAGTATTAATCCACCTATTGGTATTAATCAAAGAAGCGCCCCAACTGCATTTCAAGTTTCACACCCCACCAGAAAGATTGCAAGTTTATGAATCTATTTGTGTCACCTGCGAGGAAATGCAGGATGGCACATCTTAATCCACTATTCTGTATGTCCATCATCCATCCATCATCTTTGTGTGTGGTGTGGGTGAGCGTGCGCATTTTAATTATTAAAGTTTTGGTTAACACATTTTAAAATGGCTTGTGCATGAACACCTTAAACTCAATTGCCACCAAACGCAGGTCATAGATTTTTACCATAGACACGATGTATTAATGGTAGGGTAGAGGTCCATACCAATGCCTATAAGTCAATTTGAGGTCAACTGGTGCTAGAGATGAAGAAAAAGGGGCTTTGACAAAAGCAGGTTGACACTTAGTGCTTCAAGATTGCTGCTTGTTAAAGAATATAGGTGCTATTGTCCAAAATATTGAAAGCACTAATTCTCACCAATTAGTTTTCTAACCATGTCTCCTTTAGGTCCCTAGAAACTCCCAGAGATTGTCTGGCAACTTATTGCTGGTCATGTAGGAGTAGGTTAAATATGTATGAACATGGCAATAGAAATGTCCAATGGTGATAAATCTTGATTAGCAATGGTGTCATGTTGTAAACACATCGCCATTTATGCAGTTCTTTCCTTGTACGCTTCAGATGTGGATTAGACCAGGCAGATGGTAGTGGTAGGCAGTTAAGAGTCCGGTCCGGTCACAAGTTCACCCCCCAAACACGGATACGTTTCCATGGAACAAAGGCCCAAAAAACATCTGAGTGAGGTGTGTACGATGAGATATTTAAAAGAGCAAAGGGTTGATTTTAATTGTATAAACCCTCACATATTTAAATCTTCTGATTATACAAAATTGACCTCTAAGCAATGTTTGCAGAAAATAATATAATCCTCAACCAGTGCTAATGTTCATTACACTAATGCCACACTTGTGAAACATGCAACATTTCATAACACTGTTTGGAGATTCCTCTCTTTTAGGGGTCATTTCGTGATCCACAACCTCATTCCGACTTACTTAATTAAAAAGAAAAAGTTGTTTTTTTGATATTTTTACTCATCGAACCGGTAGCCTCAGTAATCCATGCATACCTAATATTACATACAAATCCGTTGTAATCTATAATGAAAATTCGCAATTTGGATTTTTGGTCTGTAAAAAGGGCACAGAAAAATTAGAGCACTTGCTATGGGACCCCTGGAAACAAGCTATTGCTCAAAAACAAAAAAAGCAGATCAGATATCATACTCAATTGTGAATAAGGTTGTCTCAAGGATATCTAGTGAACAATGGAATCAAAAGGTGGTGTTGGAATCAGGAAATACACCTTTAAGCCCTTTGTGATGATTCAGAAACATCAGTACTTACAGAAGTTTCTTGCAAATTCTGCAGGTATTTATGAGAGATAACAGTTGTAAATTTGTTGTACGGTTTGCAAAAACATGAAGTACATTTCTTTTTTATTTAACTGGAAAAAGAGTATTGTAATAGGTACAATTGTCAAAACCAGGAAAAAACAGGTTAGTCAATTTTCCTTCATTGTTGATGAGTTCTATATTTTGTTTTGTTATTGTGTTTTATTTTTTTGTTGTACCAGGTTCAAAGACGTTCATATTTTAAGTCCTTTTTCTAACAGTAAATGAGAATTCAAAACAAGGACTTGGGTCAAGCCTATTACAACAAGTTTGGGTAAAAAAGAAGAGAGCAAAGCTGAAAGCCTCAAGATGGCTCCAATCAAAGGTTGGCTTCTGGTAAGTACTACTCTGCTGATCTGTATTTCAAGGGATTCAAATAGGCTTTAACTGAGTTTAACAGGGTTTAAATGGGTTCAATTTTATATTAATATGAACATTGATACAATCATTAAACTGAATGATTTCCTACACCCAATGTGATTGAAACCATGCATTTCCCTTCTGGAAGTGGAATGCCCCAAAAACCTATTTTAGCACCCATAACCAAAGAGAAAATGGTCTCCAACCAGTGACCCAAGGTCACACCCTGTTAGCCTTTACTCTTCCCCAATTCCGTTTTGGCCCCCTTACCAAACGGACGCGGGTACAGCGCTTCTTCTTAGCAGCCAAAAATTAACTGCGATTTTGATACTGGAAATAGTTGTGGTCTCATACGGAATACTCCTACGACTATACCATAACTTTCTGGCTAGATACTGGAATTATATACTGGATTTATAAGGCTCTATTTGGACGGAATCAACAGCGACTTTTACGCCCGTCGGAGAGGTTTTATTGTGTATCCTTTTTTTGCCAGCCGATGGCGGTAATGTGATATGTTGTATGCGGGGAAAAGAATGGTAACAAAGGGAAGCCATTGCGCACGTTGTTGCGTTTTGGAATACTGACTTGGAAAACTTCTTTACAGGGTGTGAATGTTGTACCGCGACGGATATTTGTCTCGAAGTTGGGGGCGGGTTTACCGAGGCTCGCCTTGTTTTTTCATCGCCTGTTTTCGTTCCGCACCGGCGCCAAAGGGTGAAGTTAGCCCAAAGAAAAGGTGAATAAAGGTGAAGGCTTAAAGATGATGGGTTGAACTTTCACCATTAACACCTGCATCAAGGCAAAGCTCTTGTTATTTGTGTTTGAAATCTGATCCTGTGTTTAAACAATTCAAACTTCTCTTGTTTTCCTTTTTCGAAGATGGCCAACCCATAATGGCAACAGGGAGCCCCATTGGTCACATAGCGCTGTGGAATCTTGAGGAGAGACGTCTTCAGGCTCAGATGAGGAACGCTCACCGGGAGGGAGTGGCAGGCATGGCTTTTCTTCAGTCTGAGCCGGTTATGATCACAAACTCTTCTGATAATTATATTAAGGTGGGATGTTTTGTCTAGTCTGAAAGAAAATATTGAGTGGATTGGGTATATGCATCATTCTTAAGATGGGTACATTTATCAGCATAAAAGTAAAAACCTAAGTATTATCACCTATTTGGTATTAATCAAAGAATATACCCACTGCCTTTCAAGTTTACACCCCACCAGAAAGATTGCAAGTTTTACTTGATCTATTTTTGTGTCACCTGCGAGGATTTGCAGGAGGCACATCTTAATCCAAATTCTGTATGTCCATCCATCCATCCATCCATCTGTGTGTGTGTGTGTGTGTGTGCGTGCGCATTAAAGTTTTGGTTAACCTTTTAAAATGGCTTGTGCATGAACACCTTAACTCCAATTGCCACCAAACGCAGGTCATAGATTTACCATAGACACTTGCATGTCATGGTAGGGTTAGAGGTCACATACCAATGCCAAAGGTCATTTGAGGTCAACTTGTGCAGAGAGTGAAGAAAAGGTGGCTTGCAAAAGCAGGTGACACTAGTGCTTCAAGAACTGCTTGCTTGTTAAATGTTAATATAGTGCTATTGTCCAAAATCTTGAAAGCACAATTTCACAATTATTTTTCTAACCATGTCTCCTTTAGAGTCCTAGTAACTCCAGAGATTGTCTGGCAACTTATTGCTGGTCATGTAGGAGTAGGTTAAATATGTATGAACATGGCAATAGAAATGTCCCATGGTGAAAATCTTTGATAGCAATGGTGTCATGTTGTAAACACATCGCATTTATGCAGTTATTCCTTTTTCCGCTTTCAGATGTGGTTATTAGACCAGGCAGATGGTAGTGGTAGGCAGTTAAGAGTCCGGTCCGGTCACAGTTCACCCCCAACACGGATACGTTTCCATGGAAACAAAGGCCAAAACATCCTGAGTGCAGGTGTGTACTATGATATATTTAAAAGAGCAAAAGGGTATTAATTATAACCATCACAATATTTTAAATCTTCTGATTATACAAAATTGACTAGAAATGTTTGCAGAAAATAATACTCCTCAACCAGTGCTAATGTTCATTACCCCTAATGCCACACTTGTGTAAACATGCAACATTTCATAACATGTTTTGAGATTCCTCTTCTTTAAGGGGCATTTCGTGATCCACAACCTCATCATCCGACTTAATCTAAAAAAAAAGTTGATATTTTTACATCATCTGAACCGTTAGCCTTAGTAATCCATGCATACCTAATTTTACATGCAAATCCGGTTGTATCTATAAGAAATTCGCAATTTTGTATTTTTGGTCTGTAAAAGGACAGAAATTAGAGCACTGTGGCCTATGGGACCCTGGAAAACAAGCTATTGCTCATAACACAAAAAAATGCAAGATCAGAATCAACTCAAATTTTGTGAAAAAGTTTTTCTCAAGGATATCTAGTGAACAATGAATAACACAGGTGGTGTTGGAATCATGAAATACACCTTTAAGCCCTTTGTGATGATTCAGAAACATCAGTACTTACAGAAGTTTCCTGCAAAATTCTGCAGGGTATTTATGAGAGATAACAGTTGTAAATTTGTGTACGGTTTTGCAAAAAATGAAGTACATTTCTTTTTATTTAACTGAAAAAAGTATTTTAATAGTAAAATGTCAAAACAGGAAAAAACAGGTAGTCACTTTTCCTTCATTGTTGATGAGTTCATATTTTGTTTTTGTTATTTTGTTTTTATTTTTTTTTTGTGTACCAGGTCAAGACAGTTCATTAAAGTCCTTTTCTACAGTACATGAGAATCAAAACAAGGACTTGGGTCAAGCCTATTACAACAAAGTCTTGGGTAAAAAGAAGAGAGCCAAGCTGGAAAGCCTCAAGATGTCTCCAATCACAAGGTTTGCTTCTGGTAAGTACTACTCTGCTGATCTGTATTTCAAGGGATTCAAATAGGCTTTAAAACTGAGTTTAACAGGGTTTAACTGGGTTCAATTTATATTAATATGAACATTTGATAAATCATTACACTGAACTGATTTCCTTTACACCAATGTTGACTGAAACACATGCATTTCCCTTCTGAGAAGTGGAATGCCCCAAAATACCTATTTTAGCACCCCTAAAAGAGAAAATGGTCTCAACCAGTGACCCCAGGTCACACCCTGTTAGCCATTACTCTTCCTCAATTCCGTTTTGGCCGCCTTACCAAACGGACGCGTGTTACCGCAGCTCTGTCATTAGCAGCCAAAATTAACTGAGATTTTTGATACTGGACTAGTTGTCGTCTCATTCGGAATACTCCTACTACTATACCATAACTTTCTGGATATATTACTGGATTATATACTGGATTTATAACGCTCTATTTGGACGGAACATAAACAGCGACTTTTTACGGCCCGGCGGAGGAGCGTTATGTGATCCTTTTTTTGCCGCCGATGCGGTCATTTGATCTGTTTGGTGTAGCGGGAAAAGAGGGTAACAAAGGCAGCCATTGGCGCACGTGTGCGTGTTTTGGAAAATGACTTTGGAAATTCTGTACGTGTGTACCCTTTGTTACCGCGACGGTTTCTTTGTCTCCATGTTGGCGGGCCGGGTCTTAACGCGGCTCGCCTTTGTTTTTAATCGCTCGTTTTCGTTCCGGCACGCGCGCCCATCTTGGCTCGCTTACCCCACTTTTCAGCGTCTTTTGCGCTTGCCGGCCCCGACGACCCAGTGTTTTTCCGTGCGTTCATTACGGCGTCTTGCTTCCGCTGTCGTCAGTTTTGGTGCTTGTTCTCTTGCGGTGGCCTTTCTGTTTTCAATGGTTCGCAGTTGAAACAGTTGCCCTGTTGATGTTTCGCTAAGGGAAAGGGGGGGGGTGGTGTTCGGGCTCTGTTCCGAGGTTATTCCAAGGCGGTCCCGCTGCTTTGGGAGCAGCTGAAGGTGTTGTAGCGTCGGCTGGCTATTCATGTGCGGGTTAGTAGGGCGTTTCTCCCCGGGAGGAGTTCAGCCGTCTACCTCGCTCCGGCCGATGGCTCGCCTGGTCTAGCCCTAGGGAGTTCTCCGGTGCAGGCTAGACGCGGTTGCTCTGCCTTCCCTTGGGGATTTTGGCGGGGCTGCAGGACATTCCGGTACGGGCAGCTCGGGTCTTCATAGCGGATAGTGGCCGGCTCCCTCGGGGGCCCGCCCGGCTAGCACGCGGCCGGCGCTGGCTCGCTGATTTAGCCGTTGATTTATCGGTGCAGGCTAGAATGGTCTGCTCTGCCCTTCCCTGAGGGATTGGGCGGCTACAGTCCGTCCGGTTGGCGGTGGTGTTGGCCATGGTGACGCCCGGGTTTCTCGGGCCCCGATCCAATCGCTAAGTACCGACACCCTGGACGCTCGGTGGTTTAGGGGGCTCGGACCCTGCGACCGCTCTGCCGTGGTACCGGTCTAGGGGCTTGATTCGTCCAGCCCTGACGTGGTTTCCTCGGTGGCGTCGGTGCCCCCGTACGGGCGCCGCGGGTGTCGTTTATTGCTCACTGCTCCCGCATGGCTAGCCTGCTAGCCGCGCGGTGGGTCAATTCTGGCTCGTCCTGCATGCTTCACCAGGCCTTCACGGGCTGTGGGGCGCGCATCGCTTCGCGCAGGTTGGTCCCAGCTCACGCGGGGTTCCGTGTGCAGTTACTGGTGCGTTCGTCAGCCTAGTTCCCGATACGGTTCCGCCGTTACGGTACAACAACCCCGTGGGTGTTTCCGTTCCCGGCGCCCTCATGGGGCAGCCTCCGGGCCTTGCCTCAGCGGGGCTCGGTGTAGGCTGGCCGCATGCCCGCTCAGGGCGTCGCTGCTTGCCCTTTAGCGCTTAGCCCCGTCGCTATAAGTCTCATCGCGGGTTTATAGCTCGTGTTCGGGACTTCTAGGGGCTGTTCTCCCCCCTTCGGGCGCGCGAGTAACTCCCTTTTATAAATAGCGTCTCACCTCTCGGAGGTGAGCGGCTTGGGTTGATTGTTTACACTCAATCCTCTTTGCCACGCTCCTTCCCACAGGGGTGCGCTCAATGGTGACCGTTTTATATTATCCGCCGTCGTTGGCGTTGATTTCCGGGCCTTAACCACAAGCGAACTGGTCCCTCTTACGGGGGCTGTTTCTCGGGTGTTGTTTGTGTCTTTCGCCCTTCCCTGGTGTTGACGTTCACTCACGCGCGCACCTGTCCCCCTTGGGCGGGATGTCGCGCCGCCTTGGCTCTCGGCTCCCCTCGGGGATGCTGTAGGTCTCGTCGCCTGTTTCGCTCGGGCTAACCCAAGTCTGCTCTTTGGTAGGGCTCCCCTACGGGGCAGCCTAGCTTCAGTGGCTTAACCCCTGGCTGGCATGTTGCGGGCCTTGGGGTGGAGCCCTCTCAGCCTTGTGTATTCCCGGGGTTACCGCGTCTTATTCTCCGAACGTTGTCTCTAGCTTCTGCATGCAGAGTCCCCCTGGGGGTGCTCCTGCCCTGCCTGTGGGGGGGCCTAGCCCGCCTCGGCCTGGCATGGTGCGCATCCTGCCGTGCTATAGCTTGCAGCTCTGTCGAGATCCAGACCTTAGACTTTATGCACTCTGCCCCGCTCCGCTGGGGTGTTTCGCTGCTCCGGCGCCATCCCTGTGGAGCTGTAGCCTCGGCCTGTCTGCTACCCTCCCATGGGCTTTTTTCAGCTCTGGGTCGCCGTCGCTTCCGTCGCTGCCTCTGTTGGTGGCTTGACTGTTGCTGCCTGGTAGCCTAGCTCCTTCGTGGGGCTAGTCCGGGCCCGCGCCGTGTGCACCATCGGGGACATTTAGGCCTTGGTCTCTGCCAGTTAGGCACGGTGCCATTTAGGCCTTGGCTGTCCTGGTTCTTAGGGCTCTGGCTGTTAGGCTTACTGCTCCTAGCCGGTCCACTGGTCTCCCTTGGGGAACTTGGACTCACTATGAGGCAGCTTGGCTGCTCCCCTCCTGGGGATCAACTGGGCCTAGCGCCGCTTTCGAGTCGGGCCTAGTGACCGTTGCCGTCTGGCTTTAGTCTCCCTGTTCCCCCTTTGGGTCTAGACCGTGTTTCCAGCTGGTTTTGGTGATACTGGTCGTTGGGTCTTTATCCCCCGACTTCCTTGGGAGGTTGCTGCCTATAGCCTTGGCGGTCCTTTTGACTTTCGCCTTGGCCTAGCCTTGGGGGCTTTCATCGCCGAGCCTTTGCTACTCGACTTAGACCCTTCATCGCCATTTGGGGGGTAGCTGGCCTGTTCGTTCTAGCAGTCTTGGCTGGACTCCTTGTCGGGCCAGCCAGCCTAGGGCTGAATGCCCTGCTGCATGGTGTATTACCTTGGCCCCCTCTGGGGTTTAGAGGCCTGTGCCTATGCCGGTCTGGCGTGGGCCCTCCAGGGGCTTCACTAGGCCGGCCTAGGCCTGGGTAGGGGCTTTATGTCCTTCTCCCTTGGCTTTACACCCCGTACGGGGACCCTGATCATCGCGCCTTGGCTGTTTTCCCTTGCCTCCGTCCTCACTCTGTGCGGGCGGCGAGACCTCGCCTACATTCCGTCTGGTTCCCTCGGGGCTAGCCTGCTCTTGCCGGTCTCATCCGGGCTTTGGTCATTCAGTCTGATGCTGATGCTCGGGATCCCTCATTGGGGCTTGGCTTCCCCCCAGGTGGATGCCCTCGCCCCCTTTGGGCTCTGTTTGTCCTGGGCGCTGGTGTTTTGGCTCTGTCGTCTAAACTTACGTACCTGTGCTCCTCAGCCTTACTACCCTCGCCCCCTTGGGCTAGCCCTTGAGATCTTTCGCTTTTGGCTGGACACTGCCCACTGTTTGGTCGTGTCTTGACCGTGGATCCTTCTCCCGTTGTTCGGGAGTTTAGGGGCTGCTTGACAGCTCAGCTCTCGCACATTCCTTGGCTCCCTTGGCTCCCTGCTGACTAGCCTGGTCCGCTGTCTCCCTCGGGGGGACTTGGACACAGGTTTTGGGTCGACTCGACGGTGCCCCTCTTTGGGGCTCTTTGTACGGGCTTAGCGTCCTTGTTCCGGCCTGCGTTTTGGGCTCTTCGGGCCTAACACAGGGTGTGCTCCCGATTCGTCGGGGGTCTGTCTTAGGGGGTGTCCCCCTCCATGCGGTTTTCAGGCTCCCGTTGTTCGATACCTTCACTTGCGGGTTTTACTTGCCACGCCTTCTGTCTCAACTGTGCTGCCTAGTGGGAATCCCCCCGCGACGGGGTATGCCCTAGTTTGGTGGGTTCCAGAACTCGCCTTCACCGGTTGCTTTCTCATTGTTCTGCAGTTGACTGGTCTTGTCTTCCCGCCGTGCCTTGCGACGGAATTTTGTGTTTTTCCTTTGTACCCTCGGGTCCTGGGGGGCACGTTCGGTTGGCTCTGGCTCCTGTCTTTAAGACCTGGGAGCCTTGACATGGTGGTCTGCCCTCCGACTGGGGATTTTTATTCCCTCTATCCTAGTCGGCTAGTCAAAGTGACACTGAACTTTGAATCGGTTGGGAGCTTCTCGCTCCGGTGTGGGAAGTGTCTCTGGGGCGTAAACCCACGCTGTGAGTCATTCTTCCATGTCTACGTCTCGAGTTTGGTTGATATTTTGGTTACTACTACTCCTTTTCTCTCGAGGCTTTGGTGATTCTTAATCGGTATCTCGCCCGTTCGGGTAGCACTTCTCCGTTGGCTCTCTTCACTCCCTTTCTCTCCTCGGGCTCTATTGTGTCGAAGCCGCCATGCTGCCCGCGGACCTTTTCTCGGTGGCATCCTTATCCCGTAGCCGGTGTTCGTCTACGCTGCTACTTGTGTGCCTCCTCGATACCGATTCTTCGTTCGGCCGCAGAGTTCCTCATGTTTGGATCATTCTGTCCTTCTACGACTTTGTCACCATGACTCCTGCTTGCAGTCGCCAAACTGTTAGACTTCTGCTCGGCTCGGGCATCCCGAGGCATTAGTGAGCTCTCGGGCTCGGTCGCCTTTCGAGGCTCGACTCGTGTTTTCCGCAGAGCTAACCTCTGGGTTCTCCCCTCCGGTAGACTTCTCGGTGGTTTTTCCCACTTTGTCTACCTTTCGGGCCAGATTGCCTCTGGCCCGATCTGGGGAGGTGCTAAGTTTATCATTAATCTAGCCTTTGACTGGCTCTTCGGTTGCCCCGGTTCTGGTGCCGCGGCTCCCGTATTGGCGGAGGTCTGCTCTTCTTTCCCTCCTGTGGTTCTGTCTACCTCCGAGTCGAGGCCTGAATCGTCCCTCCCTCTCCTGACTGTGATGTCTGAGGTGGGACTTTTGCGTTATTTTGAGGCTTTGTTGGCTGTCTCCGATCATCTCTTGTCTGTATTTTTTTCGGTCAACTAGCTCGCCTACCACAGCCGAGGTTGTTCGGATTCGTCCTTCGGTGACGTTTGTTCGTTCCTGACTCCTGCAAGGCGTCCGTTTTCTGACCCCCAAAGCTGTTTTTTTCCCCTCTTGGGGGCTGAGTTCTATCGCGGTTTCTTGGCGAAGCCGCCAACGTCCTTGGGTGCGGCATCCGCTTTAGGGCCCTCGCCTTGTATTATACTCTTTATTACTCTTTCGGGTCCTTTCCCGGCTGGATTAGCTCGGAGATTTCTTTCTATGTAGCTTTTCTTCTTCCACCGGGTCAGGGTCGGACTTTTCTTTCAGCCCTCCACGGGGCCTGGGGCCTTTCAGCTTCATTCAGTCTCTCACCTTTTATCTCCACCCCCGGCCGCCCTCTCTCCGCGGGTTCTTCTTCTGTGGTGCTCTGACCGGACCCCCTCTCTAGGGGGCCCGCTCCTCCGTTTTTTTAGGGTTAGGCTCTTTGCCCCGGTCTTTACGCGGGTCCGCATTGCGCTTCTCTGGTTCCCCCCTCCGGATCCATCTCTGGTTCCCTCCGGATCTCTCAGTTGTTCGCAAGGCTGTGAGGCCTTGTTCTCCACCTTTGCCGCGGCGTGCTTCGGGCCCTTTGTCCAGGGCCTACGTCGCACTCCCTTCTCGTCGGAGCCTTCCTCTCGCCTATTCCTTAGTCTTGGGGTTTTCTCTGCGGGATTTCGCGGCTCTGGCTCTCCTCCAAAAAACTTTGGCCATATCTTTTAATCACATTATAAGTCTGAGGTCCTTTAACACCGCTGGTGTACTCCACTATCTAAGTGAGTTATTGGCTTCCTGACTTTTAGGAATCTAGATTCCATGTGTTTTTGCTCTGGCGTTTTTGGTCTATATACCTTTGACTGGCATCCTATGGCTGCGCTCTGAAATATCATGTTCCAAACTCCGACTGTGTGTGCTGTTTGGTGTTGATTTTGAAATTTCATTCACGGGGGTTTATGCATAATTCAGTCAACATGGTGTAAAGGCAACAGTTGCATTGTAATGATTTTATTCAAAAACACCATTATGTTTTTATAAATCATCTAACTGAAGCGATTTCCTTTCCAATGTTTGACTTCCGCGCTTCCAGGCCCCCCCACACCATGATATGTGCATGCTTCCGGGGGGCTTTGAGCCAAACGGAATTGGGGAGAGTAATGGCTAACAGTGGTGTGACCTGGGGTCCTGGTTTAGACTCATTTTCTCTTTTAGTGGTGCTAAAATAGGTTTATTTTGGGGCATTCCCCTTCTCAGAAAGGGAATGCATATGTTTCATTCCAACATTGGAAAGGAAAGCAGGCTTCATTAGATGCATTTATAAAACATAATGTGTTTTTGATAATTTCAACTGGATTGAACAGTTTCATCATGTGAACTGGTTTTATGGTGAAGTATTATTTGAACAGTCAGTTCAAAACTGGGTTTTTTGAAAAGTGGTGTACTAAGGGCAATGTTAACCTTGAGTTTCCGAGTATCAATTATGGTTTGAACTTTGCAAAAATCAAAATTTGTGTAAAAACAAAAGCACTAGGGTTTTGACCTGCCCTTAATTTTTGTTAAAACCCAGTAAAAACAGTTAATCTATACTTTATTCATCACCAAAATATACAGAGACTCTTAGCAACCAGCAAATTGATATTGGTAAAGATAGTGCTTGTCAAGTATGTTTTCATTTCAGCAACCCACATATCTCCTTGTCAATGAGCGTACCATTGTCATTCATTATCACCCATGGTTGAATGCAATTTACCACATCATGCCCTGCACTGTGAGATGATTGATCACTCAGTGCACCAGAGGGCAAATCACAGGCTATATTATATATTACATTGTGTGTTTAACTTGGCCCTTGGGGATGATGTTGTTGGGCCTACCAATGCATGCAGGCGAAGATGCAGGTAGAAATGAGATGATATTGTTGGGCCTACCATCTTAAATCCATCGGGATGATGTTTAATAACATGAACAATCCAAAACATCCAGCTAATTCCCCATATAATATTGACAGGAAATGACAAGAAATGGTACAGGGATGAGATACTGATGCCATTTTCTGGGATTTGTTTGGATTTAGATACATTTTTCTAATGGATTCGTCACCTAGAAATGGATGTAAAATTAGATGCAAAATTGAAGCAAGTATAGCATATGTAATCCTGCTGATATAGGGTATGTTGTGCTATTTATTATGCTCGACTGGCGAAATTTCGGGTACCCGATTACCCGCTCGAAAATTATATCGGGTAACCGGGCACCAAATTACCCGAAAATCCCAGTCTTACACTATACACATTTCTCTAACTCTGTACAGTGGAGTGGTTCTATAACCTTGACTCAATTTTATGCAGTTGTCAGCTTTATGTGTGCATGTAAAAATAGTAATCCTTCACATGTAAGTCATCGCAAATGGTTTACTGGTAGTAGTAGTAGTAGTAGTAAATCCAAAGTTTTAAATCCGGTTTTGTCTCCGTAAAAAGGGGGTGGCTGGATTTATCTCACACGCATATAGCAATTGCCCTTACTCCCTCCTTCCACGTCGCCCGATTCAGTGCATCCTCAACCCAACCCTCCTACTCTCCTCCTCCATTTGCTTCTTCTATGTCCTCTTTAGTCGTCTCCTCCTCAAACCGCCCACCTCAAACTCAAAAGCCCTTAAAATATGCTCGTCATCCTTCCTCAGCACGTGCCCATACCAACGTACACAATTTGCCTTCACCAACCGGTCCACTGCTTCTTCCAAACCCAACATCTGCATCAAGTCCTCAATCTTCCTATCCATCAACTTCACACCACAAATTGCTCTCATCATTGCTCTCTCTGTCCTCCTCAAAATCCCCTTCTCATTTTTGCCTAGACATTCCCTAAACTTTAACTACCCATACCTCACTCTAGCTGTCATAGCCACCTCGCATCCACAACCCCCACCACCCCTGTCCCCCAGGTATATGAACTCCTTCACCAATTCCACCTCATCACACAACTTTTCCACCTGTTCTACCATCCCTCTAGCTATTTTCCTGCATCTTCCACACCCAAAGAAAATCCCTTGCTAAACTTGGGGTCACTCCCTGGTGCCACCACCAAATATCACGCTGAGGTCATTGCACACTGCACAGAGGTAGGTTAACAGAATATAGGAAAAATGTCTGGTGAATGATGGCAAGTTGCACAATATTGCCTCATATCATTTTAAAGAACTTTTATGTTGAGATGTCGTTGGTAATTTCTCATTTTTAGAAACGAGTCGAGAGAGTGACTGGGATGGCATAGCAGCCTGCCATCAAAAGTTGCCCCTAGTAACCACATGGAATTATCAGAGGAGCACCATGGGAAAACACAAGCTCAGACACGAGAGGTTCAAAGGTCAGGATGATGTAATTGCTTCGGTAAGTTTCCTTAATAATAACCAGTTTTATATAGCGCTTAACGTAAACAGTCGCAAAGCGCTGTTGCCAATTATTATTACGCCACCTTCAGGAACTCGCCACAATCATTTCGCTTCATCTAGGTGGCTGCTCAAAGACATGCCTTTCATACACACATGCCTATCAGCACTTAGATTATGATATTCCTCATAGCAGCTCCCCAGATTTCGCTTGAGTCGACGAGGCAATTGAAATTAAGTATCTTGCCCAGGGACACAAACATGTTGACCACAGCGGGGCTCGAACTTATGATTTAATGGTCTAATGATCACAAGTCCTGCACTTTTCCACTGGACCACACATGTTCTCTTCCTTAAAAGACATAGACCCTGCAACTATAGTTGTAATTGTTGTAACAAAAGTTTCCAAATTGCGCATTTTCATGACCATATTTGGAATCAACGTGTTAAAATGCATTCAAATGAGTCCAAACAAGCCTAGTCTTAGGTCAGTGGTTTGAAATCAAGGTCAGTGTTTTTTATTGCCTGAGGTCTGTCTGAAGTGATAATCTTTTTTTCAGAACTTGAGTGCCATTTTGTTCATAGTGTCCTAATCCTTGTTATTGCAGGCAATTGATATTACATCTTGCGGTAACTTTGTCGTGATCGGTTGGAGTTCAGGTCATGTGGACACCTACAACCTTCAGTCTGGTCTACATAGAGGAACATTTGGTCAACCAAAAGGTAAAAATAAGTAATTTGATAACCCATTGAGAACTGCATGCTGATTGGTTACCAAGAAGGCTGTTTGATTTATTAAGCCAATCAGCACCATGGTAATAATGGTGGTAGGGCTGAGGAAGATTAATGTTAAAGGGGCATTTTGTGATCCACAACCTCTTCCCTCCGACTTGGCATAAAAAAAGTTGGGATTTTTATATTATGTGAACTGTTAGCCGTAGTAATCCACGTGTACCAAATCTTAAGAGCAAATTCAGTCGTAGCTGTAAGAAATTCGCAATTTTTTATTTTCTGTCCATATATGGCCTATGGGACCGTGGGAAACAAGCATTTGCTTGTAACACAAAACTGCAAGATTGGAATCGGCTAACATTTTGAGAATAATCTTTTCTCAAGGATATCGAGTGGACTGTGAATAAAACGGAAGGTGCTGGAATCACAAAATGCACCTTTAAATATGTTAGAAACTCCATTATAGTTGGTTACTCAAATGTAATTAACCAATAAGAAACACTGTGAGATAGGCACTATAATAGCTGCCTATCTATTGGCATCTAAGCACTCATTTGATTGGTTAATTGGCAGGTAGTATCATCATGTAATAAGCAAATCAGAGAGATACTGTAAGAATGGTGATATGGTTTACACAGAGATATAGAAGCACTATTTTGATTGGTTAATCAGAGGGCTATCTCATGTCGTGTTCTGTAATGAACCAATCAAACAGATTGCAAAATAGGTGTAGTGCGGGGGGGGGGGGGGGGGGGGGGGGGGGGGGGTTAAGTTACACTAAAGGCAAAATAAGGTGGCCTTGTTAAAGATTTGTCACCGGTGATGTATAGAATACTAAATTCAAACTTATCAAGAAATTCTCATACTTTTAATTCAAGGATTGTTTTAATACAAGCTTAAGAGGTAATACCTACTCAGAACATATAACTTGCAACATTATGCTCATCAACTTTATTTTTTATTTATTTTATTTTATCCATGACCACTAGCTCATGAAGGTCCAGTGCGTGGTGTGGCAGTAGACGGTCTCAACCAAGTGATGGTGACAGGATCATCAGATAAAACGTTAAAATTCTGGAAATTCAAAACCAAACAGTTACTACACACCCTTGACATAGAGATTCCTATCAACCAAATGCTTTTACACAGGGAAAGGTAAGTAGATATGTATTGTGAGTCAGGGGAATTTTGTCATGTTTTGTATTTTTTTGCACTAGTTTTTGCAAACTAGAAAAGCCCCGGGAATTGAATCATGCTCTTGGTAGAAAAATGCATACATTTTTGTGTCGCCTGCCCGAAGGCAGGAAGACACATAGAGATCACTTTGTCCACTGTTTTTGATGTCTGTTGTTGTTGTTGTTGTTGA
>JAMKCH010036307.1:0-34356 GCA_023653785.1 Ophioderma brevispina
AGTGCCCTAAACATACCATAACAAAGTACCTTTTCACGTTAAATTAATCTTACAAAAAATGTAGAATTTTAATTATTTAATTTTGAACGAGGAAAGGTATTTCGTGTTTGAAATCATGACAAAACGTGGATTTTTTTCGATCGTAACTGTGCCTACTTGTCACCTGACGGGACGAGGACACAACTATAGTGCAACGCACAGATAGGGTAAGTTTTATGTATTTTCGTTACGCTCCTTACCGTATGTTTTTAGCGACTTGAGGCTGGTAACAAGTTCCCGGATGGAAATGGGCACCGAATGAAGATGCATTTCGGGGAGCGTGATGCACATGGTCTATTAAACACAGGCACTAATTATTTTTCATCCATTTTGCCTTGTTTCAGTCGGTTGTGCTGTTCCATACGGGACGCAAGTAAAGAGCACCATTAGACTTAAAGATGCAAAAAGAGATTTTGGGCATCCACATATTGTGGGCCTTCTACATGTTGTATGGTAATGATTTCATATAGTTTCTTACTTGTTATTTGGCTTACAGGAAATGGCTTGAAAGTGGAAAACAAAATGTGATTTTGATTTGCTTATATTCAATCTAAAACATGGCTGAATTTAGTATTTATCCTAATTTCAGGTTTTAAAAAATCATTCTCAGCTTAATCCTTGCACATGCGGATTATTTTTGGTAGAAAGTGTTATATTAGTGCATAAATCAAGAAATTTCATATCTTTTAGGGACACTTGTTATGGAAAGTTTACTGAACCGTAAATCACCCTTGGAGTTGATTCGTATGGGTTATAACACACAAGTCTTGACCATCTCAAAAACCACGACCTAAGACTAGGCTTAAAAATCCAAAATGGCCCACCAATTGTCAAAATAGTGTTGATTTGTTTTTTTGATCATAACTTCAATTAGTTTGTGTTATTCAATGTGCCTTAGTTGTGAGTGGCAATACCCATGTTTTGGGGTTATTAGGATCATCATATGCAACTTCACCCCACCATAGCCTTTGTTTTCTTGAAAATGCCATTTTTGCTTAAAAAATTGACCTTGAGGGCGCTTTCCCATGAAATGCGCACCAAATGATATGGTGATTTTTTTTAACATTCAAAAAGTTTAAGAGAGTTTTATGATGAACACATGGCGGAAAATTGGACTTGCGTGGTGTTTGCGGTTTTACAACTGTAGGCTTTTTAATGTCATAAAAATGCCCTCCATTGAAACCCCTGTACATTCCAATGGGAGTGTTTTCGTCAAATTTTAAATTAATGCCATGGGAAAATGGCAAGTGTTACACAGCTCTAATCTTCAGAAAATGATGCATCATCAATTCTGATGATGGCCCACCAGTTAAAATTTAAAACTTTTCATACGATATGTACTTTTTGGGAAAGCGCCCTCGCAGTCCAATTTTAGGCTAAAGCTGCCATATCGAGAAAACGAAGTCGTGGTGAGATAGAAATTGCGTAGAATGATTCCTTGCAGGCCAAAACATGCCACAAAAATGAAGATGATTAAACAAAAGCTTATCAAGTTATGGTCAAAAATATGATTTTTGGCCAATTTGGCGGCCATTTCGGATTTTTTGTTAGGGCACCCTGGTTTTCGCACGTTTTGTTTTTCTTCGAAAATGGGATAAGCATCAATAAAGTCATCATTTTAGCCTGTGTTTGAAGTGATCTGAAACTATGACCCAAATATGACCCTCTATAGCACACCTCTACTTATAAAATCGCTAAATGACATTTTTTGCCAATTTTAAAAAATCACGGAGCAGACCTCTGCCTTGTGTTTAGGGGAAAATTGCTCCTAGATAAGGCAAGACAAATAATGCTTCCTCCGTTTTTGGGTAGTCATTTTCCTCTAAGGACGTAAGGGATATACACACCATAAGCAGGGGTGATTTTTTGACAAGGAGCATAGAGGTTTGTGACTGGGCATGACCTGGTTTCAGTTTGCAGGAAGTGTGGGAAGTTTTCCTTTCCTGAAAACTGACACTGGTAAAATCAAATCACAAGGAGTTTTTGGTTTCTGTTTTAAGAATCACTCTTAAGGTACAGACAAATCTTGAAACACCTCAGATAGGTGCAAGAATAAAACAAAAGGAAGGACACCAGGAAGTGAGAGTGGAGCTATAATCACTATGAACTAGTAAAATCTCAATTCCTTTGGCACAGTTCAGTAGCTTTCATTCACTGATGTATTTAGAAAATACACCTCTGTTTTTTTGTGGTATGGTATGATACCCAGATCATGTCAATATATGTACAAGTACAACCCACTGAACTGTGTCCTTGGTAAATGAGCTTATTGTGTTGACTGGAAAAAATAAGTTCAGGCTTGAGCCATTTATTTGCTGATTCTGTAATTAACACTACTGCCTATTCCAGAAGAAAGAAATTTCTAAATTGCTTTTTATTCCCTGGCAGCATTTTATTAACAAAAGAGGTATTTTGTCACTGCACAATTGTCCGATTTTGATGATCCTTGTAACAAATAGGCTTGTGAAATTAAAGGTGCTTGTTCCGATTTAAGTGTATTGTGTTTTCTACTTGATATGAGAGCCTGGTACTTGCACATACAAACTTGGGAAACAACTTGCGGTTGATGGTTAGACGCACCAAAGCAGCTGGGAGAGTGTTGACGCCCTATTCACTAATGTGCAATCTATGCTGGTTAACCGCAGTTTTTTGTTTTAATCTTGTTTTTGGGAATGAAAATGGATTTGAGGGCTCAAATTTCAGGACGACAATGAGAAAAATACAGCCTTTCATCTGATATCAAAATCTATACTACTTCCGGGTAAATCAGGAGGGTCCCCAAGACGATCGGAACATGCACCTTTAAAGCAATAACAGCACTCTTTTTGAAGGCCCATAATTTTGAGATTTTTTTGCACAGTTGTGTTAATAATTGCCTAATAAACAGTAACTGCGAAGGGTAATGCTCAAAAGTGGGTTTTGGGGTGAAGTCCATTCTATCAAAATAAAAACTTCATATTCTTAAATCGGGCCATCCCCCTTTAATTATCCTAATTACAAAATTCCTTCTTGTGGGATACATAGACATGTTCGAGCTTTACCATTCACATTTACTGGGTTGTGACAATTAGCGACCCTGGGTCACTAGTGACCCTGATGAATTCACCAGACTTGTATGGAATAAACTGCAGAATTATGCAGTTTATTCCGTACAAGTCTGATGAATTCATCCGTCACTAGTGACCCAGGGTCGCTAATTGTGGTGATGAGTTCTCGACCTTATTAGATTTTGGGCGTAAAATACGCTAATTTTCATAATTTAAGAAAATTTTCCTGCAAGGCTTGTGTTACCCAGAGTTCCGTAAGGCATATAATGTTGTAACATGGTGAAAGGAAGTGGGTTGAAGAGTTCTCGACCTGATTGGATTTTGGGAGTATTTTGGGCAAATTAGGTATGCAAATGAGCTAATTAATATGCAAAAATCAGCGTCTTTGCTATATTTTTGAAACGGTACATCAGATGGTCAAAATTCCTTGCTGCATGAAAGCCTATGATGCTTTATAAACATTATAAATGCGAATTCTTGATACAATATTTTTAAATGTTTAGATCAAAAGTTTTACTTTATGATTACAAATGAAATTGATACAAATCATGACCATGCTTCCTGGAAATCTCATGTCTCTTTAAGCCACGTGCCAATGGTTATGAGTTCAAGTCCTGCTTGGGCCAATGATTGTACCCTTGAGGTAGGGCACTGTTACCATCAATTACTCCTCTATACCAGATCTGTAATATACTGGGTACCCTGCATTAGCAATGCTGGGCAAGTAACATTAATAACCTGTAGAGGATGTGTGGCGACCCCCCTATAGCTACAGAAAACATTATATGGAGGAAGTTTGACACATTAATCGCTTCAAAAGAAAACTGGGCCGTCTGTTCCAGTGCAACAGGTCTGTCCACTTTGCCTTTATGGTTATACAACTATATATATATATATTATATATATATAACTAGTATATATATATATCTATATAGTAGATATTATATATATTATATATATATAAAGCTACAAAATGGGATTTAGGGAGACCGTGAATAATTAAATCAGCTTATAATGAACTCTTTAGTTATTAAATTAATTAAGATTACATATCCTTTGGTTTCTAGTGATTACCCTTAAGTTGAATTAAATAATATTCAGTTTCCTTTGAATCTGAATAACCGCAAGTCTATGGGTACGGTAGGGAGACGTAATGTCATCCCTAACGTATTCATGAGTACAATAACAAAAATAAGTGTTCTTCCAAAGTAGGATATAGTGATATAATGTTTATGTTAAAATATTTGTTGACTATCTGAACCCAAATGAGCTACAATTAACTTGAAAGTAGTGGCAATTTTGAAAACATTGTCACCTTTTTGTCCTTTCTATGTAGTGGCGACCATTTCGAAATTCAAGAGGTGGTCTGACAAATAAGCTAGAACCCATCACATAAAGTAGCATCATTGTAAACCTCCGTATCAACATGGGTATTAATTGCCAGAAGTTTTAGTTCATTTGTGTAGCACAGAAGCCAGATGTTGGGGAAAAATATTGAAAAAGCAGTCATTCTGAAATTAATGATGGCGGCCAAACCCCTGATCGACACAAAAATAGAACAATCAAATTCGAGTTAATACTACCCAAAAGTACAAAAGTCTATTTTAAAGCCTGTTTGTAATAATGTTTATTTACAAGTCAAGATAAATTGGGACAAGCATATTATAACAACGAATAAATATTAAGTCAAGATGGGCCCTCAAAGGCAAATTAGCTGCAACTTACGGTTTATATACAGCATTTGTTTTAACCAAATCCCATAATGCATTGCAATGTGCTATACGGTAATGTACTGAATACATGCCAATACATAGGCTATAAAAAGTATTCAAGCAGTTATAGGACCACAAAATTTCATGATCTGATAAAAAATCTTCCTAAGTAGTACTGGTTGGGTGGCCTAAAAATAACTGTTAAAAGTCAGGGTTTTTATTTGTGAAAGGTGCAACGAGAGATTTCGAGGCACCCAAATACTGTGTGTCATAATAATTAATTTAATATAGATCGACAATCAATAATTCTTACCTTGGATTTTGGCTAATAACAGGAAAAGGTCTTAAAAGAGAGAAAAAGGGGATTTGATTTGCTTATTTTCAAGATAAAAAACTAGGCTGAATTTCGTATTGCTCCTATACGAAAATTAGAAATTGCACAATTTTGTATGAAAGAAAGATTTCTCAGCTTATCCTTTCCAGATGGGGTATTTTGTATGGAAAGCTTTACATAAGGGCAAAAAAAAATCCGTACTTTCATTTTTTAGGGACACCTGATTTGTGGAATCTTCTTCGTTGCACCTTTAATAGGATTTGTGGGATCACATGGGACCAATTTTACCTTTCTATGTCGCCCACGACTATATGGGGAAAATATATTGAAAATGGTTGCCATTTTGAAATCCAATACGGCTGCCAAATGGCTGGTTGGAAAAAATGGCAACAACCAAATTTGTGTTCCTAGGTGGCAATACTACCATTTTACTATCGTCATCTTGGCATGTATTCAGTTACTAAAACTTCTTAAACCTCATACCTACGGTCTATAACAACTGGCATTTTAAGTTCTTGCCTCAAGCGACGCCAAAAACAAATCTCTGCCCAACTCATCACGTGGCCATTTCAGCACAGCCTTATTCTTACACAGTATTTGACGTAACAACATTGTCTTGTCTTCGTCAGGTATGTCTTCCAAGAACACAAGGATGAGAACATCGCGACCTTCTTTTATCAACCTCATCCGAGCCACCTGAAGCTGAAAATCACACATTCCATCTGCCATAAAGTGTTTAGATAAAACCACAATAGTCCTGCGGCTCTGCATAATACCGTGGCAAATAGAACTTAGAACATAACGTCCTGGAGGGATGTCTCCTCTTTCCTTCATGCACAACTCAAATTGTTCCTCCTGTCCATCTTCAATATTTACCACTAGTTCATCATTGACCCAGTCTTCATCTTGTTGAGCGTATGCTACGTAAGCATCAAATCGACGGTAATTTATTGGGGCAAGTTCTTGTTCATCATCTTGAAAGTCATCAGCTTCATCATCATTATCAATTGGGCGTCGGTATCTCCTTTGATGGAACAGCAAAAAAAGTTTATATTTGATATGCCAACGATAGCGTACCAGCACAGTTACCATTATAGTTAATGTTAAAAATGCAACGATACTTGGCCCAAAATAAATCAGTAATAAATAGTCACAGTATCCAGTGGATACATCAGTTATACTGTTGTGATCATTGCATTGGTACATTAAATTAGGTTGAAGCAGTGTATAGTTATCATGTAGGACCCAAGATTGGAAAGGTTTTATTGTACATGGCGAACAGGCAAATGGGTTGCCACTTGCATCAAGTAGTTTTAAGTGATTTCCTTTAGCCAGAAATGTTTTGGGAATTACTGAAATGGAGTTTTGTGCAATGACAAGAGTTTCAATATGTGCTAAGTTATTCAACCAGTTTAAAGAGGTAATCTGGTTGTTAACCAAATTCAAATAAATCAGGTTTGCAAATAAATGCAAGGTGTCTTCATCAATGATTGCAATGAAATTCTGACTCAAATCAAGGTATCCTTGGGAAGGTGCTTCAATAAATGTTATATCACTGAGTTGACCAAAGTTATTGTTGGCCAAGTTCAAAGTTTCCAGACGTGGGTAATACACAGACTGTTGTGTATATTGAAGTATATTAGAATTGGAGAGATCAAAGAATTTCAGATTGGAACAGTAACTGCCTATTGCATTTGAAATGCTAGTTTTTAGAAACCATATAGGCAAGTAGATCTGTGTTTGGAGCTACCTCACAAACACAAAATCCATGTGATAGCGATACAAATCCTTTGACTGAACTAGCTTCATTTTTTATTTTGTAGCCTCCAACTTTAAGGGTTAATGGAGCTTTTGACTCATGTAAATTTCAAATTGATATGGGCAATTTGGGCAAAGCGACACAAGTTGTAAATTTTGTAGATTCAATACAGTGAGATTCTGTAGAGATTTGTATGAGTGAACATGTATTCCAAGTAAGGAATTTCCGCCGATGTTTAACTGAACTAAGGATGTTCCAAATGTTTCTGCGATGTCCAGATAGTTATTGATGTTGTTGTTGCTTAGATCTAAAACTAAAAGGGAATTTTTCTTTGCTAAAACGTTTTGTTGGTACAACTGAAATGGAATTACTGGAAAGGTCTAATTCTTGCAACATATTTAATCCATTGAAAGCACCATCAGATATCCATGACAATGTGGGATGATTAGATAAAGTCAATTTCTGGAGGCTTGGAAACCAAATAAATGAATCATCATCAATTCTTTGTAACATTTGGATATCCCTGTTTGGATTATTTTTAAATGATTCAGGGAAACATTCCACTTGGCAAGTGATTGGAATGTCGTAACATTGCTTTCTCACCAAAATTAATTAGAGAAAGTTCTGCAAGGGGGAGTTCATTGATCCAATTAGTGCTTTCAGATCATATGAATCTCTGCATTGGAGGTCCAGCTCCAAATCAGTGATATATTTGAGTTTCTCAAAAAGGCCGTCAAATGTTATTGGACAGCTTAAAATTGATACATGCATTTTTTATAAAGATTTCATGAATACGAATTTGTATGGATTTTTTAACCTTAGGCATAAAAAAGTGATTATTTACTATATTTATTTCTAAAAGGTTTGTTAAATTTCCAAAAACCTGATTCAAACGGTGAGAAAACCGTTTCAGAGTATGATAAATTTAGAATCTGTTGGTGATGGAGAGGTGCCAGTAATGGACTTAGTAGTTCTGTTTTTCCTAGTAAGTTGTTGCTAAGGTCTAAATAGACTAAATTCTTTAAATCAATAAAAATACCATCGGGAAGTTTACTAATCCTGTTGCAGTGAAGATCAAGCCATTCTAAGTTATATAGTCCACTGAAGCCTGATGAAAGGAAATCGGCTAGTTTAAGTGGGGTATCGTCCTGAAATAAAATGCAGTCATGACTCAAATCAAGTTTCTTTAAAATGCGCAGATGTTAATTGAAATGGCCCAGTGTTGATGGATGTCATTCTATTTTTGCTTAAATCCAGCTTTTGTAATGACTCCAACCCTCGGAAGGTCACAGCTGTTTGAGAGTCTCATTTATTATGACAAAACGTGAATAAAACAAAAAATATCAACGGCGACACACTTTTGACAACTAATTTGGAGTATTTATGCCACTAACTACATTCTGTGTAAATTTGATGAAATTTCATTGCGGGCAAATATAATTTTTCATAAAAATCAAGTTTTACACGTCTTTCTATGGGAAATATGCATATAGAGGGCGCTATAACGTACAAATTATGACCTTTGTAGGCCTATATGGCAAGATTCCCGCAATGGATTTTTCTGATTTTAGCGGAAACAATAGCTCTTGCATGTCCCTACTTATATCAGTTGTCAAAAGTGTGTCGCCATTGCATAAAGGTGCTCTAAAAATAAGAGACAATTTGCATGGGGTCAAACAGCTGTGAGGTGTTGTTGTCGATATCATTTATCCAGTTGCTACTTAGGTCTAGCATTTGTAAAGCCAAGGTGCAAGAAGGGAGGTACAAGCTCAAATTTTTGAAGTGGTGTTTCCGGAGATCTAGAATTGCCAGAGAATACAAATATATTTAAACGGTGCATATGCCGCCCAAATGGTAAGTTGTTGTCGCTTAAATCCAGTGATTTTATCGCTCTGATATTAAGTGGTGGATTTTGGCCAGTTGTTGACTATCAATTCCATATGGGTATAGTTGTGTTGTTTACCATGGTAAAATTCCTTTAGGATTAGTGTATTCACACAGGAAAACGATGCATGTACTGCTGGTGTACAGAATGGTGACAATCAAAAGAACAAACAGGATACCATGATGTTGTAGTTCTATTTGGGTAGTGCATCAAAAATGATATAATTTTGTTGGAAATCTTGCCAGCAAGCTAGGGTCCCACCTCAATATTATAGTTTAAAGTAAGTTTCTTTTTGCACTGAGCCAATCAAACAGCCCAATTCGAATTAAAATAAGTGATACAGTGTTTACAAACCGAAAAGAGGCAGATAGAAAACTAGTATGCAGTTAGTTTCTTAATTCCAAACAAACATTTAGAGATGTAACTCTATCTAAACTCTTACTCAAGTGTATATAGAGTCAGACTTGTGCTGACTAATTCAGGGAAAAGGGCTGGCTATGGATATCTCTGTATTGCATCAGTATATTTACAAGGACAGAGCAGAATTTAGGTTTCAGTGTTAGCTACACAATCACATGAATTGGGAATTTAACACTTAAAACTGCAACTGATGCATTTTCAAAAAATATGAAATTTCTTTAATTTGCTTGCAATGATAGTCTAGGACATTAATACAAATAGATGTTTACACATTAAAACTAACATGTACCCACACAGATATGGGCATTAATAAGCGGCACACAGGCCATTCAGGTACTCGTAGGCTAAATTTTCAGGTTTGCTGTAACTTAATCAAAACAAATTGTTAGACATGAGGTATCAGAGACTTGTGCTTTTGGTATCAGAAACAAAGTACCATTTTCTTCATTTACCTGTGAAATCATAGTGGGCTAGTAGAGGCTGTTTGGTTTGGATGTTATGACGTGAAATATGCCCCATTTGGGTAACCCAATATCATTTTTATAAGTACTCTATGGGGCTCTTGTTCAAGACGCTCGGCTATGTCCCTTTTCGAGGTACACCCCACCTGTATTGTCATAGGTATTGCATCTCCCCCAAGCGCTTAGTCTAGTAAAACCTACAGAATCATGATTGTTAGCCCGGGCTATGTCAACCGTACCAATGCATTAGAAAAAAGCCCTAAGCCTAGTCCCGGCGACCCTGTAAAACTTGATACAATGTCACAGTTATATAGAAAAATGGTCTCAGAAATCTATTTCATACCTTCATACCATGTGCACGAATCACTCCCGTTTTATTACAATAATACGACGTTCGCAAGTTCAAACTGCACGTACCGAATCGCCTCCCATATTAGAAATTGTTAAATACAGGGAGCGCTCACTGCAAGGCGGAGCCGAGCGTCTGTGTTTGTGAATTTCATACAACTTGATGGGCCGGACCAATTAGTAAAGGAGGGCACCGTAGCCTTTGTATCATGATAAACGATGTCGATTATGCTGTCAATCATGCGTATAACCGGAGCACATAACGGGTCTGTTGGTGACCTGGTCAGTGGGTTTCAGTCACCAAAGGTCACGCTTCATGAATAAATTACTCGATCCAGTAAATTATCGTCTTATTTGAGTCGTATCTTTGAATGCTATTAAAAATTGAATAATTCATCGTCGCCCGTTTATTGGAAAACGAACCCCCCCGCGAACGACTTTTTCAACATCTCAGAAAAAAATTTACCAAAATGGCCAAGACGCTTCTCTGAGCAGGAAAATTTGTCTGCATGGGGTAGTGTGGGTGTGTATCATGTGGTTTATTTTTTATGAATGTGGTTCCTCGCTCCAAACAGGCTCTTCCTCCTGGTACTTTCTTGCAGTATTCCAAGGCTAATGTTGATGGGCAGGCGTGTGAATCTTAGGAGCATTGATGAAGAAGAAACTTTTCGTGGCCACATCCATTAATGCTGCTGGAGTGTTTTCGAGCGATAGTTTCTCGCCTGCCATTCAATAAGCAGGTGCCTCAAAGGAAGGCTAAGAAAAACAAAAAAAAACCTGCGATCACTGTTGATACCATCAAATCTTGCCCGGAGGAAACGCCGGTTGTATAATGCTTCTCGTAAAGCCCCTCAAAATCATGGTTAATGGGAGAAGTATCAAAGAAGAATGTTAAATAAAACTCAAATCTATGATCAAAAGGGATTATCATTCTGGTTACCTGGAATGCATCTGATGCATGACAACTAAAAAAATGGGCGCAAAATGTCTGGATCCTTTGTGCGTGCATCAAGGGCTCCTACTCTAAACAATCCGCTACATCATTAAGGAGGGCGATGCGCCATTACAGATCCTTGTGAAAGCACAAATTTTAAAAATAGTCATTTTGCATAGAATTTTCCAGTTCTAGTAACAATTTGATGTCATATGTGATGGCCACATTGGTTCTCAATTGTTGTCTGTGAGTACCAAGGATACAGAAGATATGTGAGAGATAACAAGCTTCAGTTGGCAAGGCCCCAGGGGCCTGATGTATAACTTCTACTTGCTGAAGCTTACTGGGGGTCAGTCGATCGCTTTGCCTCTTATTTAGTGTTCAATCTATCATTAGTGGAATGGAAACTAACAGATGACTGGAAGAGAGCCAATGTGGTACCAATTCACAAATCTGGTCAAATATCCAATATTCAAAATTATAGGACCTATTTCATGTGTGGCTCTCGCTGTCTGTGGGGGGGGGGCTTTTGTGGTTGGCAAGCTACTGGAGAGGGTGGTTACAGGACAAATGTACAGTTTTCACGTGCTGTAGGCCGATTTCCAATCAGCAACCTAGCTTTGTTTTCCGGCAGGTCAGTACCACCCTCCTCAGTTCAGTTTGCCACCACTGGCTTCTAACTTCTTGCTGAGAGATCTCCCCCTGATGTCGATGTAGTCTTTTTAGATTGGAGTAGGCTTCGACAAGGTTAGTCACTCCATCCTCCTCTCAAAATTGCATTAATATGGTATTTGTGGGGCTTTATGGCATTGGATTTCTTCATTTCTTACTAATCGCTTCCAAAGAGTTCAGTTTAGGTGGGCATCTTCTGATTGGATTCCTGTTCAATCAGGGGTTCCACAGGGCTCTATATTAGGCCCTTTATTGTTTAATTGTTTTAGATTTGCCGAATTATGTTAGTCTTTTCTCCACAATATGCTCGATGACACCATTCTCTATAGGGCCATCGCCTCAAAAGAACGACATGGAATCATGCAGTTCTGATCTTAATACTATTTTATCTGGTGTCAAATCAACAAAATGTCTCTCCAACTCAGATAATGTAAAGCTATGAGACTGAACAGAAAGAGGGGTGCTAGAGTTCATTCCTCCTACAAAATTCAAAAACAATACCTTGGGATGTTGTGCAATCATTCAAAATCTTTGGGTGTTATTATCTTCAAATTTGAAATGGGGGCAGTTAAATACATTACATTTAGAACCTCGAGGCTTCTTGGTTTTCTCGGCGGTCTTGTTGTTGTTGTAAATTCTAACATCTCTTTGTCGTCATATTTTAGAATATGGCTATCCCTGAATGGAGGCCATATCAGAAGGGCCAATCAGGGATATGAAAAAATTTCAAAGAGGACTGCCCGTTCTTGCATCCTGCACCAGAGGGGGAAGACATATGAAAACTCGTCTTGAAAAGTGGGTCTCTCTCAGTTATATGCAAATAGATTATATATATGCCATCGCTTATCTATAAGTGTCTGTATGGTTTGTATGATGTCGATCCTTTTAGTTATATCTCCATTAATGCACGCCATGCAGACACTCGTAAATTTCATCTACTTCTGATAGGACCGTCAGTTTTAAGTACACTGTTTTCAATAGATTTACAGTTATTTTGACAACTTACCATCAGATATTCGGACAAGTTTTAGTTAGCCTTCCATTGTTTTTTTAAATATGAAAAACCACTTACTAGTTCCAGTGGCAGGTGGTCAGGTCCAAATTACATTGGTGATGTTTCTTTGGTAAGTGAAATATTCTGTCTTAATATTATGTTCTAATTTTTTCGATTTTTATATTATTTTATATGTGTTTTAGGGCTGTGTGGTGGTGACGTCAAACGCTCCTGCATTTTGTCCCTTAATTGTTGTTTTCAAGTGCCAATAGGTTAGCCACTGGTGGGAGTGACCTTATGTCACTGTTTGGTCTTCCCTGCCAGGGCATCTCATTGTTGTCTTTTATTTTGTCCTTTTGCATTGGAGAGGTTTGATATGTCATCCATTCAACAACAGCATGGTACCCATCATTTCTTAGATTGATAGTGCCTTTAAATGTTTTTTTAATATTATGTGCAATTTTTAATGTTTAATCGTTTGTGGCAAATTAAAATGAAATGAATGACATGCATGTGCAGCGTCACTCATCTTTCCAATTGCAGTACCGACATATCATTGAAGGCGTACGCCTCACTGACATTGTGGTTGGTGGGATTCTCAGCCAAGCCTGATTTAAACCAGTAATAGGCTTTGATTTCAACAGTTTGCTAGTAAATAATCAAGCGAAGCGTCTTGACCAAGACTATGGGGTTACAAAATCATGTTTCTATCTCTCACATCAAAACGGATTGAATATCAGGTGGTGATGATTGTGTGAAACTTTACAGAGGGTTTTGGGGTGAAGGCCCCATTTTACCAAGATTAAAAAATATATACTTAAGTCCATAATATACTACCAGTCGCAAGGAGCATAGCGATTTTTTTTATGACATCACTTCAGTCGTTATTGGAAAAGCGACTGCGATATTTATGCGAAAAGTCGCTAGCATACCCAAGTGACTTGACGCAAGCCAGTTGACTTGATTCAAACTCAATCGTCGACGCTCCCAGCGACATTGACACTGGGACTGAGCGATTGAAAATGCTACAAGCATTTTTTCACTAGCGATTTTACACAGTTGCACACTGCGACGGCAAGTATATCATGGGCATTAAAAGGGCCCATACCCTTAAGCGCCGTTTCTGTCATTGTGAATTAATGGACCCCTGCAATCATAATTATAAAATCATCTGATTTACCCATAAGGTGTGATTTCGGCTTAATTATTTCAAGTGAGGGCTAATGAAAATGTAATAAGCTTTACAACCATGCAAACATCAATTGGAAAAATCGTGACGGTGCACTATTGTTCAAATGTAGCCAGTTGTCACTTTAAGGGCATGAGGTGAGAGGTCAATGTGGAATCATGTTTTGTTTTTCACATGTCCATTTTAACACAATACTTTTTATCCATTTTTTTTTTTTTTTGTAATTGGACAACCTTTATTTGCACCTTTTGATGAACTTGCACAACTTTTGAAGGTCACGCTTCCATTCCCAGGGACTGTTTTGATTGTTACAAGTTTGGTTTGAATTGTAATAAAAATACATTAGAATGTGGAAAATTTAACCATATTGCATAAGTTTTTCAACCAAAGAGTAACCTATTTTAATCCCAATTTGACCTCTAATGACATTTGATCCTCAACTTCTTGACCTACTACTTACTGATCATTGTTAAAAAAGTTTGGTTTGCATTAAAATGATACCTGTGGAAATGTTAACAACATTGCCAAAAACTTTATCCAAAAAAATTTTGTGTCAAAGATCATTTATAGAAATCAAAGAGGGTCAACCTTTTGAACATCCACAATGAGTCTTGGGCTAGTGCGCCTTTGACCATATTTGGCCAGAAATGACATGGCTTAACCAATTTAAAAACTTCAACAAAACTAAACCGGTCAAAGATCGATGAGTGTCATGTGAAGTCAAACCTGTGGATACCACTAAGACTTCATTTAGCCTAGTGTTTATTAATTCACTAAATTGGTGTCAGATATCACACAATAGGCCTAGATATAGCAGTTTATAATTATTAAAGTGGGGTCAGAGGGTAACATAGGTTCAATACAGGTCAACCTTTGAAACACCCAATGCATTTTGGGGCGCTGGTGTGGTGGTTCTTTCTGAACAAATTTGGCTGACAGTCAGACCGAGATATTTACAAACTTTAAAAGTTTTGCAACGAGAAATTTGCGCCACCAATATATTGCCATATGTAGTGATTTCCCTATAGAATAAGACCCCCAATAGATTACTTACTTGTCGTGTTACAGAAATGCTTTGAAAGTGTAAACAGAAGGCGATTTTCAATGACCTCAACATTGAGGGACAGCGGATTGTCCGAGGGGTTGACACTCTGCTCAACCCGTGATTTTTACCATATCTATAAAATTAAAGATAATAAAACACACTAATTAAAAATATGACCAACCAGGGAGTCTAGTAAACAATGGGAGAGGAAACTCACCGCATCTGGGGTGCAGTCTGATACCCCAATGAGTCCTGGACTAGTGATTCTTTGATTAAGTTTGCTTGTAATCGGCCTGAGCATATGTCTATAACCAAACATTTATAAAAACTTCAACTGGATTAATTTAAAAACAGACATTGTACAACTTTATATGTAGTAGAGATTTTCTTGCTGTTTGGGAAAATCAATCAAACTTTGTGCTTTTTTATTGTTTTTTTTTTTAAAGATGCGGCAGCAAACAATGTGGGCAGGGATGAGAAACTTCATAATTTACTTGGCCTTACAAACAGCCAATCAATTATCCTATCGTCTCTGCACTGCTACTAATGTATACAGATGCAGAGTACACATCATAGATAGTGTAGAGGATTCCGGACAAAAAGGCGTGAGGAGAAACCACCCAGGGAAAGGAGGACCAGAGGATCAGGTAAGATATGATGAGTTGACATCCTGTGGACATTAAAGCAATTTCACAATTTTCTACCAAAGAAATAGTTCTCAGCTTAATCCTTTCAGATGGACCCCAGATGACCCCAGTGGCGTAGCCAGAGTGGGGGGCTCAATAGGGGGGCAGCTGCCCCCCCTGTGGGGAATCTTGCCCCCTCTTGCCCCCCCTGAAAAATTAGTGATTGTACATAGGCCATGTACTATACTACAAATTTTAATATATGCTGCCACACCCCCCTGAAAATGATATGTGCCCCCACTTGCCCCCCCTGAAAAAAAGCTGGCTCCGCCACTGGTGACCCCATATTGACCTCTTGACCATGACTTAAAGGGCGCTCAAGCTAATTCATATTTGCATGGATCACACGATCAGGTTGACTAATCGTAGGAGTAGTTAGTGGTGTTAAGCGAAAAGAATTGAAGTAGTATTTTGACCTTGACCCCTAAACCATTGGCGTCAAGTGATGGCAGATATAATTGATGACTTTTATTGACCACTGATATTAACTCACAAAGGTTATAGACCGAGTGTGCATAGCGTGGGAAACATGGCATATATGGCGTTGCGTGTTCTGTGTTAAACGCCATTTTCGTCGTCTGCGAAATTTAACGTTCACCGGCGACGTTAAATTATAAAATCGTTGCTGTGTACCCATAAGGTCGTAATCATTATCGGGTGAGGGCTTTGGATATGAAAGCCCTTACAACCATGCCAAAAAATATCGATTTTGAAACATCTTGAGGGTGCGCACTATTTTCAAATGTGCCTAATTGTCTCTTTCTGTAATGGTTGCACACCACCGAATAAATTGCCATGGTTTATGTACAATAATGACCCAATATTTTTTAAAATGTCAATTTCTATTAATTACAACCTCAGTCACCTACTAAAATTATGCCATTACTAGGACTGCTAGGGACCAGCCTATATTACAAATTCAGCAAGAAGAATCCGTAAGATGAAGATGACCACAAATTTTCGAGAGACCTGAAGTGTGAAGATGGACGATGAGTTCTTCTGATCCCTTCTGAAAACTGTGGTTCTAGTCAAAATATCATATGGGGTGGGTGTTTTAAAAATTGTACTGTAATATCTTCATTGTAAGGGTTGACTTGCAAACACTTTTTATCCCCCGGATTGAAAAGCAGACGGGGGATGGGATTATGCTATCAGTCAAGGCGTCGTCTGCGTCGGCGGCGTCTGCGTCGACGGCGTCGGCGGCGTCCAACACAACTTGTGAACGCGATACATGAGCCCCATAAGGTTTATGGTGATGGAACTTGTGGGTGGGATTGGCTGCCATGCCCTTCACATGATTGATTATGGGCGTGGCATATTGCTAATTAGGTACCTATTTGGCATAATTAATGAGTTAATTTGGGGTATTTTCCAACACAATTCTTTGTGACGCCGGATAACCTGAGACCATAAGGGTTATGGTGATGTTACTTGGGGGGTGGGATCGGACTGCCATGCCCTTCATTTTGATTAGATTATGGCGTGGCCATAGTGCTAATTAGGTACTATATTTGCATAATTAATGAGTTATTTGGGTATTTTTACCCAAAAAGCTGGTGAACAAACTATCTGTAGATAAATAAGTCCGATTTTGAGGATGAAACTTGGTGTGGAGGGGTGGGGAAATAGTACTCTCGCATTGATTAGGTTTGTGGCGCATGAAATGCTAATTTTCTGAAATAGCTAAGTTGCCATATTTAGGGCTAAATTTGGGGTATTTTCACCCAAAAAAAATTGTGAACAAACTATCTGAAGATCCATAAGTCTTGATTTTGAGAAATGTGGAAACTTGATGGAGGGGTGGGGGAATCATGTAACTCTAGCGCTGATTTAGTTTAATGGTTTGGTTGTCCGGGTTAAGGGGGTTGTCTGGGTTTTTAAGGGGGTGTTGTTGGGTTTAAGGGGGGTTGCCAGCTTAAGGGGGTGTTGGGTTTGTAAGGGGATGTTGGGGTTTATTTAGGTGTGTGTTTATAGGTGGGTTGTCTGGGTTTAATTAAAAGGGGTTGTTCGGGTTTGAAGGGGGTTGTCTGGACTTAAGGGGATGGGGAGGTTTTTGTTTAAGGTGGGTTGTCCTGGTTTAAAGGGGTGGAACGGGTTTAAGGGGGGTTGTCGGGATTAAGGGGCTTGTAGTGGATTTTAGGGGGTTTGCACGAGTTTAAGGGGGGTGCCCGGGTGTTTAAGGGGGGTTTGTCCGGGTTTAAGGGGGGGTTGTCCGGTTAAGGGGGGTTGTCCAGCTATAAGAGGGTTGTTGGGTTAAGGGGGCATCTGTGGGTTTAAGGTGGGTTGTCTGGGTTTAAAAGGGGGTTGTCCGGGTTTAAGGGGGGTTGCTGGGCTTAAGGGGGATTTTGGGGTTTAAGGTGGGTTGTCCGGGTTTTAAAGGGGTGTCCGGGTTTAAGGGGGGTTGTTGGGCTTAAGGGGGGTTGTGGGGTTTAAGGGGATTGTTGGGGTTTAAGGGGATTTTTGGGTATTTGCAGCTGATTTTAAAATTGTAACCGCTCCCGCCAGGGGGGATTTAGCGGTTCGAGAACCGCGACGTTGTATTGTGTTTTTTGATATTGTGACGATTTGTATCTTTAAAATAATGGCCCACAAAATAGTGCCAGGAAGTTCAGTTTCTACTATTTTTCATTTTAACTAGACTGTCACTTTTTTTTTTTACCTTTTTCGCAAACAATTTACTGCAGAGGGTGCATGTGTTCAGACCAGATCTATTTAGAATCTACAAGGCAAACAAAATAATAGACAGCAGAATATGGTCCGTGTATGAAAATACTGCACAAGCTGCTGGGTGGTCTAAATTTTTGATGAAAAACCGGACACAAACCATATAGCTGTAGCTGAGTTTTTCGTCAAATTTAACACAAATTGCCATGTATCAAATTTTGGCCATTTTGGATTGAAGAAATTGATGCAAAAGTTTAAACCCCAATCTCCCTCATACTGCCCTTGTAAGCCATACCCAAGGTTCTTGTATATATTGTTTTTTAGAGGGGGAAATCACTTAAAATGTGAAAAAAAAAAAGGGAAGAAATCTTGGAGAGGAAAAAAAAAGACCTTCTTGCCAAATTTTCCATGTTAGTAAATTGATTGTCAGGTTGTAGTGGCATATGTTGAAAGATGTTCATATATAAGGATTAAAGGTGCATTTGTGATTTCGCAGTCGTTTTATCACTGTTCACAGATATCTTGATTAAAGCTTATTCACAAAATTTGAGTGATCCCGATCTTGCGGTTTTGTGTTGTTATGAGCTATTGCTTGTTTTCCACGGTCTCCCATAGACCACTGTGCAATAATTTCTGACCGTTTATCAGACAGAAAATACAAAATTGTTGGAATTTCTACAGATAGGCGAAAATATGCACACAAGATAGGTACACATTGGATAATTATAAGCCTACGGTCAGCCCCCGGATGATATAAAAATCTAAACTTTTCTTAGGTAAGTCGGGGGACGAGGTTGGGGATTCACGAAGTGCCACTTAAAATAAAGCCTCTGTAAGTGTTCAATTATGTTTAAAGTGACAGAAGAAGGGAGTTTTTTAGTATACAAATTTCACTGGAGCGGTGGTAGACCACCTACCAGAACGTTTCGAAGGTTTATTGGACAAAAAGGTGCAAAAGAAAACACCAAACCTTGTTTTGAAAATTGCCTGCTATCGTAATCCTTCCATTAGAAAACAAGCTTTGACTTTCTGTCTTGTTGCGCGACATTACGACCGAACATACTAAAAGAATATTATTACATCAAAGACGGCGTATCGCTTATTCACTTCTAGATGTGATCTAATACATTGGTAACAGGTTCAAGAAAATCTCATGTCTCTTAAGGGAAAATGTTTTAATATGACCCAGCCCTTAGACAATTCTGTGGGAATCATGTGAAGAACACCAAGTATCCTGTATTTGTATCATCCAGCTTACTGTCCAGCAGAAGCTTGCGAGTTAGGGTAAAGAAAAGAAATAGTCTGGTATTTCTGCATGGTGTAAGAGGCGACTAAAAGGGTCCACTCGGTTGTATGGAGCTTGAATGAAGTGTTTTTGTAATTCCAACATGATGTGTTTTTTATAGTTATTTTGAAATAATCTTAGCATCGAATTACATAAAAAAGGTTATGCATTGACTGATACATGGATATTACTCTATTTGAACCAATGATTGTATTTTATATTTTTTAAATGCCATTTTAATCATGTTAATATTTTTGTCCCCGTGAAATAAGTTCGGAACGGGGACTATAAAATGTCTGTATGTCCGTATGTTCGTATGTCTGTGATAAAAATGTCAAACCCTATATTGTCTGTATCTTTGATGAAACCTGGGTACATGTGGATATGGCAAAATTCCTACATGAAAGTCCATCATGATGGGATGCCATCGTATTTGCGATTTGAAAGGGCCAGGAAAGATGCGGTGCGGGTTGGGTTAGGTATGCAATGATTAATTGAGTTTATACTGTATCTCTAAAATCGGTTACATCAGATATGCAAAATTCCTTCGCCATACAATGAAAGACTCTGTCATACATCTTTGGTGTGAATCATATGGGGGTCAAAGGCACGTGGCCAAGTTAGAATGCGGCTTCTCTGATGCAAACAGGATAATTATGTGTAATATTTGTATCACTCATACATTAAATTGACTATGCAAAATTTCTGTGCCACATGAAAAATCATAATGTATGCTTCTTATTGAATAATAAGGAAGGGCATCGCATGTGGACAATTAAAGGCGCATCTTTGGAATTTTCAAAATATGCAACTGCCAATATCTGGGAGGAGTTCATAGGTGTATTAAACTTAGTGGAAAGAAAAGGGTTGAAGAGCATCTGGGAAGGGCTTGCATGATATCAACCTTTTGTGGAACCATCGGAGTGATAAAGGGTGGTGGCGAACGGGTTGCAGTTCTAAGTTGTCACCTTCTTAGTGATCGCGACATTAAACAGGGAACATATTTTACGGATATTTCAAAAAATACAAGGTACCTTTTTTTAAATTAGAATTTTAAAAAATGAAATATTCATTGTAACGTTTTTATGTTTATATGTAATGTTATATGCCTTGCTAATTATAAGTAACCATAAGGACACCATATGACATTGTGTTGAGGTTTAAATTCTATATCTCTGTCCAACACTCCATTTTTAATTTGTGATTAAAACAGATATTGAAGAATGTGCACAGACTTACAACAGGTGGCCACCAGTAAAACAAAGCAAGAGTCTGAGAAGCAGGAGAAGAAACTGACAGAAAACATCACTAGGCACAGACAATGTTAGGTTTAGATACTATATGATAAATACTGGATGGAAGTATCCAACAGGTTAGTCAAAGTATACTTTGATGATAAAGATAAGGATCATGGACATAGCATGAATTCAGCTTATGGTAACCCCCATTTTGGGGGAGAAGTAGAGAACCGTCTGTGGTCTCCCCTGTTAAAACTGCGAATTAGCATCGAGCGAGCAACGAACTAATCTCTACAACTCCAAACACTGTTTCCATTAACATAATTTCTTAAGTATACCCAGATCATGACTAGACCTCAGAGCAGGTTTTTTCTAAGGTCTGCCTTGACTATAGCGTCATTGAATGTGGAGGGTTTTTCCAATGCAAAAAGTACCAATTCAATTGCTTGATTTGTGTAAACAATTGCGATGTCCGTCTGCAGGAAACCCACAGAGGCACAATAAACACACGCCCACCATACCAGGAAGGCCCTTGGCCACCGAAGAGACCACATCGACAAATACGGAAGTGCTATATTTGGGAGAAAACAGGCCAAGAATTAGAAGCAACCTCAATGTCTGATGATAACAAAATCGAAGTCCTCACCATTGAGCTTAGCTCTGTCATAGTTAAATCTGTCTACAAACCTCCTCAGTTTGTACTTGAGCACCCTCAACTCAACTGGGAATCTTACACCAAACCTCACTTCTTTCATTGGACGACTTCAACAGCCATAGTACCATGGGGCTACAATGAAACTACAAAGACGGACAAGCTGCGAAGAATGGATAGACAGTCAACATCTACGTCTCTCACTGACTACTAGCTGCCGCCATCAGATCATAGTGCCCGTTGGAAGAGAGCTAAGTTACAACCATGATCTAGCTATTGTTAGCTAGCAAAAACATCTCTACCTGTGTAGACAGAGTGCTCTGGATCCTGTTCCACAAAACTTCACACGACCAAGCTGGTTATCCAAGTCAACCCTGCAGATAAAGACCAAGCAAAGTGCCTTTTTAAGACGCCGACTTTATAAGTGGCCAAAATGAGTCATACTAGTCCCAAATTTGATCGCAGAAATTAATTTATGCTCCAGGAAATTAATTTCACCGAGTTGAAATTGTATCCAATTCAAAATTAAGTCGAGCCGGTTTAACCAATGAAAAGGGCCTTTTTTGGCGAGCTGAAATCTTTGAATAATTTATGCAGAGCAGAAATTCATTCAGGCGCGCTGAAATTACACCCCAATCAGGAATGGTTTTTAAGGCGAGGCAAAATTGACCTGGCCAACTCGTTCATAAGTAATGCATTCAGCTCGCCGAAATTAAGTTCTGCTCGCTGAAATTACAGCCAATAGGAAGACAAATTTTTCAGCGAGCTGAAATTCTAGCCAATGAAAAGCAATGGAATTTCTGCTGCCGCAATGCATTTCGGTCTCGCCAAAATTTAATTCTGCCGATGAAAATTACAGCCAATAGGAGGACGTTTTTTTCAGCGAGATGAAATTCCAGCCAAGAAAAGCAATGAATTCTGCTCGCCGAAATGAATTTCGGCTTTCGCCAAATTAATTCAGCTCGCTGAAAGTACAGCCAATAGGGAAGAGTTTTTTTCAGCGAGCCTGATAAAATTCCAGCCAATGAAAAGAAATGAATTTCTGGCTCGCCGAAATGGAGTTCGGTCGCCCAAAATAATTCTGCTCGCTGAAGAAATTACAGGCCATAGGAGACGTTTTTTCAAGCGAGCTGAAATTCCAGCCAATAGGAAGACGTTTTTCAGCGACGCTGAAATTCCAGCCAATGAAAAAGCAATGAATTTATGCTCGCCGAAATGAATTTCAGCTCGCAAGATTAAATTCTGCTCGCTGAAATTCCAGCCAATGAAAAGCAATGAATTTTCTGCTCGCAAATTCCCAATTTCAGCTCGCTGAAATTACAGCCAATAGGAAGACGTTTTTTTTCATGCTCTCTGTGAAATTCAGCCAATAGGAAGACGGTTTTTCAGCGAGCGAAATTCAGCCAATGAAAAGCAATGCAATTTCTGATCGCCGAAATGATTTCGGCTCGCCAAAATTAATTTGCCTCTGAAATTACAGCCAATAGGAAAAAAATAAACGTTTTTCCGCGAGCTGAAATCCGGCCACTGAAAAGCAATGAATATCTGCTCGCCAGGAAATGATTTCGGCTCGCCAAAATTAATTCAGCTCGCTGAAAGTACAGCCAATAGGAAGACGTTTTTTTTCAGCGAGCTGAAAATTCCGCCCAATGAAGCAATGAATCTGCTCGCGAAATGAATTCGGTCGCCAAAATTAATTTAGTTCTGCGAGCAGAAAAGAAATACATTGCATTTTAATTTTTGCGAAGCACGAAAATTCAGTACTTATGAAGGGGGGATGGCCAGTTGTTGAATGTCGGCGAGGTCAAATTAATTTCAGCGAGATGAAATTATTTCAAACATTTCTGCTCGCTGAAAAAAACGTATTTGATTGGTCAGTGCCGCCAGTATCATAATGTGATTGGAGACAAATTTCTGCGCGCTGAAATTCTGAATTTTCAGGCTCGCTTGGATAAATTTCTGCGAGCGGAAATTGAGCTGTATGAATCGTTTGCCAATGATCACGATTTAAATACAGAAAAGCAGACTGGCAAGGAATCGCTGATGACCTGGATCAGAACGTGAAGAGGACTTGCTCCAAAACCCTAAACATGTCAAACGTTGCCCAACTTAGTGAACAAGACTGCCCGCGGGGAGATCATACCCAGAGGCTGTGTAGGACGGAATATATACCAGGACTTTCCAAGGACTGTGCTAGAGCATATCAAGAGGATATCACCATGTTTGTGAAGCTGATCCTTTTCGGCTGTGTGAAACAACTTGCTAAAGGGGAGGATGGAAGTTTGGGTGAGGATCTCCAGGAAAAGATCTTCAAAACCTGGCACCTTTAATGGAATCCACCGATATGACCACCAGAACAGCAAGGAAGAAGCATGGTCTACCATCCGAAGCTCCGAGGGGATCCAACAGAACCTCACAGCAAAGCCAATGTACACCAACCAAGTTTGCCACCAACTGCTTTTAAAGGGCAAGTGCAGAAAGAAACCCAAGAAGATCAAGCTAGACCATAAGAGGTTTTAGTGGTGACCCTGGTTTTCACTCGCCCCTTCAACAAGGACGAACTGGAAACCCGTATTGCTAAACTTCAACAGGAAAAACAGTAGGCTTTGGACAAAATCTCTAACGAGAAACCTAAAACATATTGGCCCCCCAGTTAGTAGAAAGGAATGGCTTCTTGAGCTCTTACAAAAATTTGCTGCCTTATTTCCCACAGGTGCCCAAAAAAATCTGAGGAAAGTACATGTATGGCACTCCTAAAGCATGCGAAAGATCCATCCAATCCCAACAGCTACAGACCTATATCACTCTTCAGCCATATCTACAGCTCTTTGAACCACCTCCTGCTCAACTGTATCGCACTTGTGATAGACAACACCTCATACCAGAAACAAGCAGGGTTTCCGGCCCGGGCAACTCAAAACAACAAGCCAAGTACTCAACTAATCAAAACCATTGAGGATGGTTTCGAGAAGCGGCTAGAGAGGGTGCTGGTAACCGGAGCTGTTGTTCGTCGACCTATCAGCCGCATACGACCAGTTAACACCAGATAGATGCCTACCCATAAGAGCCTGGAAATTACCAAGGACATCTGCTTGACTGAGTTTATCTGAGGATGTGCAAACAGGATGTTCTTGTTCAGCTAGGAGGCGAAGAAAGAGCGATGCGTAGGATCAAGAATGGCACTACCACCAACGGGAGTGTGCTTGCACTCTCTGTTCAACATATTATACCAACGACCAACCCAGGAGTGCCGGAAAGAACACCCATGTTCGTTTATTTATGCAGCGATCTTAGAATTAGCGCACAAGATGCAGTCTTTACAGTTGTCGAAGAGAGGTACTCTCCAAAGCTTTGGTGAACTCACTCCTTATGAGGAAACACCTACGTTGCAAATCCCTCTAAGACACAGGTGTGTGCTTTCCATCTACCAACCATGAAAGCCAACATCAGCTTAAAGTTATCTGGTCTGGAACTCCCCTGGGGTACTGTGACAACCCTGTCTACCTGGGAGTTAGCTTGGACCGCACTCTCTCTTTCTTATAAGACCCATATCGAGGAGACGAAGAGTAAAAGTGGTTCACGCAATAACATCAATAAACTCACGGGCACAAGATGGGTGCTTCGCCAACAACCACTAAGATCGACGGCATTTGTCCTGTGCTACTTATTTGCAGAGTATGCTTGTCCAGTATGGGAAAGATCATCCCATGCCAAAAGAAGCTTGATCCAGCTTAAAATTGCCCTGCTGCTTTCACAGGATGCCCCGTCCACACCAACGGAAGAACACTTTACGTCCTAGACAGGAATTGCCTCACCAGACATCCGTCGTAGTGAGCGAGCATGCAGAGCGTCGCGACCGCTGCCAAAGTATCCAAAGCTGGAAGAACCCCCTATGTCCCCCTGGACAGATTACCGATGCCAACCGCCTTAATCCAGAGAGAGTTTCTTAAGCAAAGTCCAACCTCTTGAAACAGTTTTTTCTCCTAAGGGGTCAAGAATCGCTTGTGGACAGACCCCCCCACAGACCTGCCATCACACCAAGCCCCCCAGTAACATCTATCGGTATTGTACCTGGTGAGCAACTCCCACCCCCATCGGAGATGACTCCTTCATGGGCCCCCCCCTGAATGGCGATTGCCTCAACGATGAGAACCGACCACTGGCCCCCCGCCCCGACCTCTAACTTTCCATGCCCCCCCACCCCCAGAAGTGGGCTGCTATAGGAAGCACGACTCAGCCCGATACTACCTGTGGTGTGGAACACCACACAGGGACAATGGAAAACCTCTTGGTCTATGCCCACTGCTGGAACACAATGCACAAACAAGGACTTTGCGGAATTAAGTGAAAGCAGCCATGACGTTTGTACCATCTATGGTGGATCATATTTGAGAACCACAGGGTTGGACACGATAAGAAGAACCCAAATTTTTCGAGCTACTGGTCCCACCGTGAAGGACTATACTTTGATTACCACTAAATAGGCGGCCTACATAACAATGCGAAACTGATATGGCAAATGTAGGCGGCTAAGACAAAGACAACGCTAGAGATGCAGTGTGTATATTATGCCGGGCGCGCTGGGGATTTGGGCAATACGCTCGCGTCCATTGGTTTACTTTTACTCGCGGAATGATAACAACCGAATATTTCGCCGCCTATTTGGTGGGTAATCAAAAAAAGTAAAGTATAGCATGCACCATGGACCCTGGAGGGTCAGGTTCACTTTTCAATCAGGTGTTTTCCCTTGTAAGAATACAGTGAAAATTGGTTATGGCAGGTCAAAATTAAAAGTATCAATCTTTTTGGATATTCTTACAGATTTGTACTGAATATGATAGAACCATGATTTTCAACCCAGATCTCGCCATCTCTCTCAGGGTACACTTAGAAAAGGGTCCACAAAAACGCCATTCATCTGCAGTGGGGCTTGACTTACCTCTGTTTCTCATTGTTATTTACGGTGATTGAAGAATTCCTTATGAAACGCTGTGATGTGCTCATTAACTGAAGGGTGTTGTCAGGCCTAGATGGTTGTCATGATGGTGTGCAGGCTGCGTTGCATTTTTGGAAGGCTGGCTGGCCAGAGCCCACACATTTGCATCTGCCTTGATGGCTTGTCAGCCATCGGCTGGCGTGCTGTCACTGGTTGTTGGCTGGTTGCCTGGGCTGATAATTGGAAGGACATCGCTCAAAATCATAGACCCTTTGTTGTGTGAAAAAAATACACTCTCTAAATGTAAAGAGTGAAAATCCACTATTTCACGGAATAACTCTGGGGACCAGGCCTTTGGGAGTTAAATTTTACTTTTTAAAGAGTGATTTTTGTTTTGATTACTCTCCATCGATTGATTTGTCACTCTATAAGAGTGAAGAATTGAACGCGTTCACTCTTCAAAAGAGGGAAATTTAACTCCAAAGGACTAGTCCTAGAGTCACCGTGAAAGAGTGATTTTCACTCTTTACAATTTAGAGGGCAATATTTCACCTTCACCATGTAAAAAGGTGTTGCAATGAGAGATTTCACATATCATGGGTCCCTAAAAATTGAACAGTACTGATTTTTGCCATGATGTATAGCTTTCCCTAGAAAATACCCCCATCTGAAAGGATTAAGCTGAGAAATGTTTTTTGTATAAAAAATGTGAAATATCTAATTTGGTATATGAGCCAAATATGAAATTCAGCCTGTTTATATGAAATATAAGCAATAATCAGAATCATTTTTTTCTCTCTTTAAGATAGATATTTCTGTAGCCAAATACAAGGTAAGAAATCTATTGAGTGTTAGTCTATTTTAATTAATATTATGATACAATATTTGTTTGGGTGCCTCAAAATCTCTCGTTACACCTTTAAGTAATTTCCTCCTGTGTTAATTGTTTTTGTAATGCTAAGTAAACCTAGCAACAAAAATAAATGATCAGTTTTTGTAATGCATATTGTAATGAAAGACTGTGCAAAGTAACAGGCGAAACTGAAAGTACCATTTTGTTGTGAGTCATTAGAGTCTTTAAATTCAGCCAGAGGGATAGTGAGAAAGAATGGCAAGCCGGGGTTATGCTTAAAGGTAAAAATGTCAAATTTCGAAAATGATACCTTTAAATTTTAAATGGGTGGGTTGTAAGGTTTCATTGGGTTGCGTGTGTAGTGCCTATCACAGTTGCTAATTTCAATTACCATACCTTTCGTGACGAATCGTAAAAAGTGTGATTGAGCTTAATTCATTGTGTAGTCCACAGTAGAACTCTCTGGAAAAGCTTGTTTAAAATGTCATTTCCGAAAATGGGGCTGGGCTTTTGAACCACAAAAGATTTGTCATTTAAACCAAATCCTTGACTAAGGGCTCCAAATTAAAAGATAAAAAACCTTTGGTAAAATATTTAGTTTAAACTGGTGCTTGTCAGTATTTTAGGCAATATCAATTATCTAGAAACTGGGTCAGTTATGTTGTTGGTAGGTCACAGATGTGGAACCCCATGCAAATTGTCTCTTTTATTTTTAGAGCATTGTGAGCAATGGCAACACCATGTTGACACTGATCTAAGTACGGACATGCAAGACCTATTACCTCCGCAAAAATCAGAAAAATCCACTTGTGGGGAATCTTGTCATATAGACCTACAAAGGTCCATGATTTGTAGTGTATAGCGCCCCTCTATATGCCTCTATTTCCCATTAAAGGACATGTAAAATAGATTTTAAGAAAAAATCATATTGCCCGCATTAAATTTCATGCAAATTGACACAGAATGTAGTTAAAAAAAAAAAGAAAAAAAAAAAAAAAAAACAATTGGCATTATTACTCCAAATTAGTTGGTCAAAAGTTTGTCGCCGTTTATATTTTTTGTTTTATTTCATTTGTCATAAGAAATGAGGGGGGGACTTTCAACAGTCTGTGAGGTTAGAAATGTGTATGCATGCTAAGATCCAATAATAAAAATGGCAGTCCCTGTATATTACAGAGATGGAGTCCATTTATTCTAGGAGTGAATTCCCTTATGATTGACACTTTTGCGCCAATGATGGATGGGAATTCTGTTGAACAAGTGACCCTCGCATGGATGCTGGACGACATTGACGGACACGCCCCGAGTGACCGGTCTTTTCAGGAATTGTGTCAGAGTATCTGCCTGCTCATGTATTGCAGGAGTTGTGGGTTTAAACATATATGATCCTGTTTTTAAGTCAATAAATTTCTGAAGGCCTAAAAAATGTAAACTACAAAAAAAAAAATTTTAAGTGAGGAAAAAAATTACCTTTTCTATTGCTTTTGTTGGACCAACCATTGGAGTTTCCGTTTTCAAAAGTTATGGTCACAATGATACACCTGCAAATGGAAATTTCTTCTGATATAAAGATATTTTTATTGTTTTAAAACAAATATCTCAAAAAGTAAATGGCTTTTGATCTCTAATTTCCACAATTTTTTGTGAAATTTCAAGCACTTTATTTTCTAATTGATAATAAAAGAAAGAGCATTTCCTATATATATAAAACTTTAAATATAGTTGTTTTCTAGATAAATTATGATATCTCCAAAGTGAATTTTAACGACATGTTGTCGCTGGTCAAGGATTTCTCAAAACCGGTTGATCTTAGACAGAGGGCTAAAAGTAAATAACACACACTAATGGAACTTGAATGAAAACTAGACCATTCCACTCGCCCCATTGGCAAAAAAAAAAAATTTTAATATTTTTTTTTTCTTTCTAAAAGGGTAATTCCCCCTTAAAACAAAAAGATGTTGAGAACCAGTTTTACCCATTTCGGGGGGAATTTTAAAGGAAAGTCCTTTGTATTATGTAATACTATCCCCAGGACAGGTGTAAACAAAGAAAATGTATCAAGAGAAATGTTTTTAAACCTTTTCTAGACCCAAAAAAAGAAGATGAAAGACAAAGAAACCCACCAGCACGATCTGCACAGTACAACCTCAAAATAATTTAGGACTTTCAAATTTATTTTTGGGTTGAGACACCAACATTATGTTGGCTAATGTTTTAAATGACACAAGCCCTACACTAATATCTTAGCATGGTTAATTTTCCATTTTGATATTTGCTTGTTTAGGCCATTCAAACTCAATTTCAATGAAAAAAATAGGATATGTTTTTGTAAAAAAGGGGGCATTCGTGATCCACAACATCCTCCCCCCGACCTTAACTCAAAAAAAGTTGAGGATTTTTATTTCATCGAACTGTAAGCTTTAGTAATCCACGTGTACATGATCTTACAGGCAAATTTGGTCGGATCTGTTAAAGAATGACAATTTGAAAAGGACAGAAATTACCATAAGTGGCCATAGGGCCGTGGGAAAAATGCAATTTCTCATAACACCAAACCGCACGATCAAGATCAACCTCAAATTGGGGGATTAAGCTTTTTTCTCAAGGATACAAGTGGGAACAATATAAACTATAAAACAGAACTGGACAGTCTTTTTTCTGTGAAATCACGAAATGCACCTTAAAAAGACAAACTTCTGCTTTGTGATTAATTCAAACGTATCACTGGTCACTCGTGGATTATTGGTTCAAAAGTGATGTATAAATAGCTTTTTTAAAAAAATAACTTCTAGACTTAAAGTGTGTGATGGGGAAAACAACAAAATTTGACTTGCTAGCCTTCCCTTCAGTATGAATTGATAATTCCTTTCAGGTTCACCACCTTAAATTTGGAGGAGGGGGACGGCCAACATGGCGGAAAAATGATTCAGCTAGGAATCAGAACTCTGACCTCAGATTAATTAAAAAACCTGTGACTTTAAAATATACACGGATTCGGAGAGTCTATTGATCCAATGTACATTTAGTCAAAATGTAATTGTCATAATCTAAAGGGGGATGGCCCGAATTTTGATAGGTCTATAAGTTTTCACTGATAGAATGGCCTTAAATCCCTCTAAACCCATCTTTAAAGTTTCGCCCCGATATTTAAACCCGTTTTATGTGAGAGCTTAAAACATGATTTGCAATAAACCCATAGAGCCCTGGGTAAAACCCCTAAGATTGGTCACCAAAAAGGGGGCCGTTTTCGATCATAACATCCCAAACCAAAACATCCTTTACCCTAAGATTGCACAGGGTCAATGAGAAAAATAGTAGCTTGCTTCTGATACCAAAATTTGGCCAGGTTCCATATGTACCCCCCTTTCATATATTTACATGCAAACAGTAAAATTTAAAATTATTTAGTTTTTTGTTTATTGATATTGTTGTTTTGTATTTTTAATTAAATATATTTTGTAATCATGTAAATATATATGACGGGGGGTATATATTGACTCTTTCCCAAAAATTGGACCACTTCCGGTAAAATCTGGGGCCCTGGGGATGAGGCTTATTAGCGATTTTTTGTGGGTTGTTTACAATCAGTGGTTACCTGGCTTGTCTCATTTGGGGTAAAAATTTAAAAATGATTCGTTAAATATTGTGTTTTGATTGTAGGCAGTCAAGGAAATGTATAATTCCAAAATTTTATAATGATGAAATGTACCATTTTTCGGAAGAGGACAAAAGGTCATTCATCTCAAATATACACCTTATAAGAACTATTTATATACCAAGTTGATACATAAACAGTTCCAGCAGTTACAAAACAGTTGTTAAAATAATTAGTAGGCCAGTTATCCTTAGAGTAAATGACCCCCCTCCCCACATTGGTTGCAAAACTATCTGCACTATAAATTTAAGGGCTGATCTCAGAGATTTTGAATATAATTTTTGTGTGGATTTAGAAATATAGTTAAACTTAAAACTAAAGAGAGCCATCTAAAATTGCTCAATTCCAAAGTTGAGGTGAATCGGATTGTCGTTTTCAACGCAGGAGTACACATTTATATGTAATATACAGTGTCTTGGAGTTTTGTGTATAAACAGAAATTCTGGATCCAGAAATTTATAACCAAGTGGTGATTTCACATATGAAGGACTTTTGATTTGACTTAGCTATTTCACTAAGTGATTAGTATATGGACAAGCATTATGTATATGCAAAAAATATGATTTGTATGGAAAAATTTGAGGGCGGTCTCATAGGGTAAATCTAGGAGTCACGTTTGAAGTTAGTTCCAGCATTAAAACCTCTTGAAAATTAGTTGTGTGACTCTGGGGGTGGGTGTGGGGTGGAACTCCCAAACCCACACTAGGAGGTTGCACCAGCCTTTTTCAAAATGCTTTGTTATAAGTATCAGAAAGGCATCGTTATGGAGCAAACAGTGTCGGACTACGAAGAAGTCTATTGCCTTATCCATTTCTTCTGCTTTTCCATGTTACCTTTCCAGACTAGATGAGCCAAAATCCTTGAGTTAGTACTTCCAGCCATCTCCACCTACACCAACAAGACATATATACCTGATTACATCAAGCCTGGCCTTCCTATTATACTACCATGTAATGGAACTCTGAAATCCATGATAGTACTGCGAAGTCTCAAATGGACAACACCCGGTGGATTCACGTGATTCTCACACAGCCCCAGTACAAATTAATGCTTTGGGAATGAGATCTGCTTCCGGTTTTGTGAATGTACGGTGGGCGACCACCGGATGGTCTGTCAGCACTTCTGTATTGTCTTTGCGTCGTTTCCTGACTGGGGTGAGTCTACGCTGAGTGTGAGGTACACAAATAATCCAATATTTGTGCTGTAGATGAGGAGTCTCTGCCAGATGAGATGGGAAGCTGTTTAATGTGCGAGAACTTGCAACGGCCAAGCCGAGAGAGGGCGCGGCCAGGTTGTGAAATTGGAGGGACAGTAGAAACTGATGTTATATTAGGTAGGTGGTGGTTGGGATATTTGGGTCCAATCATGGACACTCTTAGGATCTCTAGCTTGATGGTGCATCATCTGTTTGCCTCTTCTAAATGTGCTTGCATATATTCCAACATGAAGAGAAGGGGTATGAAAGTTGTTAGTATTAGTAAAGACCAGCATGTTCAAATTATAAATAGGGGCTATTTTAAGTATTTAGGCCAAAGAGCATTAGTAATAAGGTGGACATGGCTGTGATACAAGCTGATTTTTTCAGGATAGGTCCAGGAAGATGCAGGGCCGTACGCAGGCTAATTTTGGGGGGTGCGGAAACTTCGAAAAAGTGGACTTTTTTCCGAAAAAGTGGCCTTTTGGTTAAAAATGGCCCTAACCCCCCGAAAAATGGTCCTTGTTGGACTTTTTGACAAATTCACCACGAACAAAGTGGACTTTTTTGTAAATATTCCTGTAATATTGGACCCTTTTAGTAAAAAATTCATCAAAATGTGTGAGACCTTTTTCACTTTTGGGAATTTGGGGGGGTGCGGACCGCACCCCCCGCACCCCCCCCATGCGTAGGGCATGCTGTAGAATAACATACTAAAAAGTACCAAGAATCCTGTTGTGGTGGAACTTTGAAAAATCCAAGATATAAGATAGCCGTCCAAAATGGTCCGCCATTTTCCCCGTTTTTAATTCATAATTTGCCTTAGATTAGCATGAAAGGAAAAAAATAGGTGTCTAATCATATGTGTTTACGGTACAAAGAAATACCATTAAACCAGTTACCTAGTAAACAAAAGCTTCTACAGTGTGTCTAAAAAAAAAAGTGTGCTCTGATTCTCATGACTTGCGCCCTCTTTGGGATCACTCAAACCGTGAATTTTTGTAGTCAGCATATAGACTAGTTAATTATCTTCTTATCCTACAAGAATTAGAAACTTCCCTCAACAACGTATTTAAATATTGACACAGTTTATGCAAGCTCATACCGTTTCAAAATTCTGCCAATGGGATTTTACACAGTTTAAGTATGAAAGGGAGAAATACTTAAGTTGAGCATTCAGCCAATAGTTCTCTACATAAACTGTATATTGCAAAAACTATACACAGAGGGTCCTTGCGATAAGACAAACTATTTGGTATGCCTTTCAGCCAGAATTGGAACAGGTTTATAGTTGATCCATCGTACAGGCAAATACACCGAATTTATTAGGGGTTGAAAACATGGAAAGAACGTGGACATTTTTTTTGGCCCAGTGCTAACTTGCGCAGATTACTTGAGTACGAGGGGGACTACACCCCTTCATATTGTCCTTTGGGATTTTCTTGAACAACTTCACCCACCAGAAGAAAACTTTGTCAAATTTCATCTTAAACTAGTTAGATTTTAGACAATTTTAGAATGAAACCAGCAAAAGAGTGGACCATTTTCAACAAGATGTAGCGCAACTAACAACCTAAGGGGAAGTGCGGATATGCACATACTAGAGATTCCTTACATCCTATTGGCTAACACAAAAAGCCTTGAGGAACATTCTGACAGGGGTAGATGACAGTGGTACAAGGGTCGCTTAATGAAGTTGGGATTCATTGAAACGGCATATGGACATTAATTATAGAATGCTTCATTGTTAGAACAGAAGAAGAAAGCACACATGAATTTGTGTTCCTCGGGTCAGAAGGATTCAAAAATGTATACTTTAGTGATGCTCTCTACAATTTATGGTTAGAGACATATGCTGAATGCTCACCCAAAATTTATCCTCTCCCCTCCTTAACTGGTAAATCCCATTGGACAGAATTTGAAACGGTTATGACTTGCATAATGCCGATATTTGGACAAGGTTGTTGGATGAATGGTTCTAATGTTTTGCAGGATAGGAAGATAATGACCAAGGAACTAATGCTGACAACACAAAGTCCACGGTTTGAGATGATCCCAAGGGGGCGCAAGCATTAGAATCACAGCACAATTCCTTTTGGAGCGGCACACGCTCCCCCCCCCTGTTATAAGCATAAACCAACGATGGGCGCCCAACACAGTTACTCAAAATTGGCCATATGTCAAATTAAATTTGCTTCCACGATTAGAAAAATCTGGGCAAGGTCCAAATGTATGTTTTAGGTTACCAATAGTTTAATACACTGTTATCCAGAGCTCCCATAACTTGTAAGTACCTCTAAATGTGCCCAATACCAATTTAAATGTGCCACCATACCCCTAGCCGTGTATCAGT
>JAMKCH010036308.1:0-58710 GCA_023653785.1 Ophioderma brevispina
TGTGTAGACAAAAAATAAACCCACAAAGTTGGTAATCATCATGTAGATAATCAAAATTATCTCAATATGACAACCAAGAACAAGGTGATTGGAGACTCACATAGGGCTTACCCTCAAAATACTGATCGGGTAGCCAAAACCGGCGGCCATTTTGGCCGCCTCTTGGATTTCGAGGTGACCGCACCTTAATTTATTAGCACACCTCTGAATTATTGTTGTAATATCAAAAAAAACTACAACAAATCAAGGTGGTGGCTTAGTTTGTAGTGATCTTGGCAAGTTAAATTGCTTATTTTTATTTTGGCCCTCCGCTTAGTGGTCTACGGTTACCAAGCTTACCTCTGGAGCAAAGGGTCCACGGTTCGCATCTCATGGGACCACTTGCTGTACTTTAAATTCGGAACTCCAGTTGGTATTTGGATTGTATAACATCTATTGATTAAAACCTGAATGCCACTTTCTCCATTGTTTTGCATTTAAAATGGCAAAGAACCATGTAAGCTTGCACTTCCCATCCGGTGCGTTTCGTGATGTGTGTTTGAATGTTGCAAATATGGCGCTATTTAACGTGCTTGCCTGCCACTTGCACTGTTTCTGTCTATAATTATTAAGTTGTAAAGTCTCTATACTTTGGCCTCCAGGCCACGATTTGAGATTAAAATAAACCTTGATTAGTATTATTATACCATTGAAAAGATACAGAGTTTTCACTCCCCGATTTAGATTGAGCTGTCTCGTCCGCGACTAAATAAACCTAGAGCTTATACTATGAGTTCAACTAGCTTTGACTTTATAATTCTAAATTTATTGGAAAGATGACAAACGTCTGAAGAAAGGCCATCTCATCATCATCATCATTATCCTAGTGAATAAGGGAGACTATTAATCATTCATTATTTATAATGAGTTCTTTGATATTTAAATTAATTAATATTCATATCCTTTGTTATTTCAACTAATTTACATAATTACTATTCATCTCCATTGACGGATAACGAAAACCAAAATATACCTTAAGGGAAAATAAAATTTCGGGTTTAACGCCACTTTCGTGCATAACAATGATTATTTCCCCTTATGCTGAATGAGTCCATATAATAATAATAATTAATCTCATCTCATCCTAAATGATAATTAAGGGGAAATTTTAATTATTCATATTATATTTAATCCTTTGACGGAATAAACGGAAACAATGGAAACCTTAAGGGCACACAGACTTTCTGCCTTTAAACGCACAATTCAGTGCCTACAAAAGAATTTCGCTTCATGCCGAATTAGTCATACCGATTAGTCATATCTAATATCTTGATATAGCGCCTAATGCAGAGGCCTCTAACGTTTTAAGATAGAAAGAGGCATTCTCCGATAAACTAAACAATAGATAGGAGTCTAATGTACAAACAACTGTGATACACACCAAACACCCAATTTCAGAACGTTAAGAAAATAATTTTAAGAGACATTCAAACTAATATATAATTGTACTGTACGTGAGGGTTTTTGGTTTATACTGCAACTTCTTTGGCCATGACTAAGACTATGCAGGAGACTTTAACCAGACTGTAGATGTATATAAGTTAACACTTGAAGAAACACACTGCACTACAGATTTAACATGTATTCAATAACTTTATTTTCTTGTGGTTTTTGTCAGCAGCCCTCCCATATATATCAACATGTCTTACTCCAATGAGCTCTGTGCTAAAAATAATTTTAAATTAAGTTCACAACTGGCATCTTGATTGTTTTGGAGATCTGAATCAACCAATCAGATCACACTTATATTAATTAGTATCTCCAATGAGAGTTAAACATTTGCCACACCCAAATACCTTTTGTATCTTTTCTACATGAGTGCCCATGTGTGTTCACATGTACACCCCTGGTAGATGACAGTGTCTCCACAGATAATTGCCATTAGTTTGTTATGTGGCCTATTTTCAAAGATCACATAAAATCTTTAACACATTAATTAATTACCAATATAATTATAAATACAAAATATAAAACATTTATACATTCATCAATAAAAATCACAGAGATATGACGAAGAGATAGAGAGAGATAGCAGAGAAAGACAACCACCGTTGACTCCCCTACTAAGAACATATGGGGAGGATACACTTGATAGTCAGCTGTGAGGATTCTGTGTGTATTGTACACACAGCGGACATCGGCACAAATCTTCATCTTTTTTGGATTAAGATGAATCACCCTACCTAATATGAGGGAAAGCAATATCCTAGGCAAACGGATTGGAGGAAGGTAGAAAACAAGAACGAGAAAGAAAGAAATCACAATATTATTAATTATGATGAACTTATCAGGAAACAGGATCCTATTCGGGAGCCACAAATGCTTGTGTAAATGGAATGTCATTCAGACGTGACTGAAAAATTAGGATTGACTGAGCTAGTCGGATACGTGAGGGAGTTTTAGTCACAAAATGTATAGGCGTAGGCAAAAGATCTATCAACATAGAACATAGTTGATAAGTTGACTAATTACTCAGCTAGGAGCAATCTGATGCTCTCAGGACTCCGGGGGTGATGAAATGCAGGGGGTGAGCTCAGAAGGAGAGGGAAGGGTGACATGCCGTGATGTTGATATAGGTATTATAGGTGACGAAGCAGAATCTAAAAGCTGCCTCTGTTTACTATTGGGAGCCAGGGCAGTTGGTAAGAGAGCTGCTGTGATATGTTCTCGTCGGCGGATTTAAGGACAAGTAGGGCAGCTACATTTTGAACAAGCTGAACTTGGCCAGTTCTCTTTCTGGGAGGCCATATAGTAGGGAGGTTTTTCCAGCCTATATATAACAAAGGCGGGGAACAATCTGATGGTAGATTTTTTCATCAAGGTACTGTCGAAACTGCCCATTTTTTCTCATTGAGATCCAAGCAGCTTTGATAAGGCTTTAAACCATGATTAGGTCATTCTTAGTGATGAGTTCCCCTAAGATACACCAAGGTTAATTACTGACTTCAATCTATTCAATTTCCACAAAGTTACAAAAGTAGACGGTATCCAGCGATGTGCAAGATTACAATTACTGGTACCATGCCTTGCTGAGATCATGAGATTACTATAAAACTTGTTTTAAATAATCTCATTCAGACGGGCCATTTAAAAGAGGCACGTACAATACCACTTCATCTGAAGGAGAAAAGAGATCATGGAATTACCACAACACTGGTATATGTCAATATGTAACTCGTAATAATAACTGAAACGTGGACCCTTTCATGTTTGAATGCATACAACTAAATACACTACTACAAAACATTTTAACAAACTCGAGGAAGAATTCCATGAAGGGATGGGAATGTAATCTGGATATTTTCAAAGCATTGGTACTGCATTAGGCACCTCTCCTCCTAGAAACAACATTTTCAAAGATAACTATGAACTTGGCTTTGTTCTTGACAGATGTTGCAACCATTTTAACTGAGCGTTGTCTTAAGAAATAAGATATTAGGTGATAACAATACATAACCCATGCAAACTGCCTGCTTAAAGCAAATATAATTATGGATATTGTGTACACATGTAAATGCGTACTTTATATAATTGAATCATGTTATGTAAAATATACGTAAGGCCCCTTTATAATGTGTTTGTAGTGTAGCGTACGTGGCAGTGTTTTTTATCATATTGACATTGTGTATATATATGTGTGTGTGAGGTGTGTGTGTCGGTGTGCGTGGGTGTTTGCGTGTGTGGTGTGTGTTGTGTGGTGTGTGTGTGGTGTGTGTGTGTGTGTGTGTGTGGTGTGTGTTTGTGACTGAGAGATGCTGAGATGTTGGTAACCCTATCCAACTCACTGTAAACGTAAATGTACTTCCTATATATTTATGTTTACTTGTCATGTATTGCACCACCATATCGGTGAGTGGCCGCTGATTCAAAAGCGTTTGTAATAATAAATAAATAAATAAATAAAACCTGTATGGTATTCGAGTTCTTCTTAAAGGTAATTACATATTGGGTCATGCCGCTTACCGCTTTGCCGCTCTGATATGAATTTACGTCACTACGCAAGAATGTCAGAATCGCTAGCGGTGACCAAGCGGCAAAGCGTCCAGCAACTAAATCAATCTCCCTGCCGCTCGTGCTGCCGTTTTTCCCAAAACGGCAAATCGTCATTGAGTTGACTGAGTTCAACTTAGAGCGGTGCGCTCGATGACGTGTTCAAGCGATATTGCCGCTTGACTATAATCTATCGATTCAATCCTTCAACGGCGACACCAATCGGCTTTCCGCTGAGCTGCAGAACGGCATTGACACTATGTAAAGACGCTTAACACTTGGTAATTGAATAGAATGAATTTTCGCAGGAAATTATGCTTATGGTCCCTGCCCAGATGTCAGACCACAGTCTGCCCAACGAATGTTCTTTCATAGGTTTTGTTCACCTTCGTACCTTTCGAATAATGCTGAAATATGAGGTCCCAAGTTGAATTGAACGTACGGTAGAAGCTCAAGGTTTATTTCTTCCTGAACGAGAATGTATTTTTTTAAAAAATAGCCGATCTAAATAGGGGTGGTGATACCACCTGAATCATGTTGTTAAATTCTTGTATAAGAACAAACTAAAGTGGATTTTCCTTTGCTTGTCTTTTCAGGTCTATAGTGAGCGAGAGTGAAATTACTGGTAATCTTCGCATGTGTATGGGGAATTCAAAAGATCTAGTGGGGACTACAATGACTCTCTTTCTCTCTCCCCGTGGAGATGGCCATCCCTGTCTGATTTGGGAAACTTACGCTTCCAGCAAAAGTTGTTTAATATTCTTTATTTTTAATGATAATCTAGATTATTTTCTTACCACGCCAACCACAGAGTGAGTTCTCTCGTTAAGCCCTTCCTACATATTTGGAAAACTGGGGCATTTAACAAGGTTTTTCTTCCACATTTTCCATAAGCTTTTTTGGCGGAATATTTTGGCTCCTCGCGCTTACTTTAATTCTTAATTTATTGAAATTTTCTAATTGGTGTATTTGAGATTGTTTTACCTTGGTACCTTTATGTTAGCTAAACCTCATTTCAATTCCAAGTAATTTAAGAATACCACCCAGGGCGAAGTTCTTCTCCGTGCATCTACAATAACTACCATTGTTACCCTCGTCTACCGAGTGGGGGGGGTGGTGACCACCCACCCCTCTTCGGGTTTTTTCCCGCGTGCTGAAACGCTTTTTTTGTGCCAAATATTTAATGTAATTGTCAATTGACTGGTTCCGCTCCTTTTTCATCCAAAAACAAACATCCACCGGGGTATAGATAGATAAAGGGTGATCCCAAAGTGATGGATAGGGGGGTGCAAACCCCCCCCCCCTTCGAAGAGAAGTACCAACACCAACATGCCTAGCACGATACTTGAACATCACAGACACTTTGATTTATAGATGCTATGGTCCTCCTCTTTCCATTATACAAATGATACCAACATGCCTAGCATTACGTCAAACAAAATGACTTCATAAAGTTCGCGAGTCAGTAAAACTGCCAATTTCCATAACACACAGTTTAGGGAAAATTCATTTTCTCCAAAAAGGTTAGGAATCAGATTTCATGCGGTTTTTGACTCTAATTGATGGGAAATGACTAGTTTTATATATGAGGGCATTTAAGTAGCTATAATCGGTGTTTGAGTCACTATAATTGCAAAATATCATTGTCCACCTAATTCAGTTTTTCGACTTCCCCTCAACAATGACGTCATAGTGACCTCATAATGGGGATGTTGGTACTTATTTTGGTACCATTGGAAGAAGAAACTTTAAGCTATCCTTTGTACCAAATTTACAGGAAGTGGATGTTCAGTAACGAAAATCATATGGAGGGGTTGTAACCACCCCCTTCGGGAGTTTTGTACAAAAGTGCCTCAGGTAGACAAGGTTAATGTATTCTGTCGTCTATGCACCTTTAATTGGTCGTTAATCATCCGTATTAAATTGTTAACTAAAATCAGCATTTACAATTGGTTTTTTCCTTTCTCATATCCTGAATGTTGTTTCATTATGTATATAGGTTAAATTGTGAATTTCCCCTGTACACAGAGTGGGCTGTCTAGGGGAATTAGGGAAACCCGGTTTCGATATTTCAATTTAACATTTAATATTGCTCTGCTAATATTTATATCGATTCCTCTTTAACGGGTCTACTGCTGTGTGGGGGGTTGGTAACTTGGTAGTTTACTCAAGGTTCGGAGTTACAATTTAATATATTTTTGGATTTAATATCTAATATAAAGTACTGTATTTAATTCTTCTTTGTCAATCATAATCATTGTTGTCTTCGTTGTCGTCGTCGTCATCATCGCCATCGTCATCATCATCATCATCATCATCATCATCATCATCATCATCATCATCATCTGATGGACTTGCCCTTTTGTTGCAATTTAGGGTATTTGGTATGTTGCAGCTATTTAGAAAATAAATGGGTTGTATATTTAATTTAAAAAACAGGAAGACTTGGACCTAAACCAGTCACAAGAATTTAACAAAAATATGACTATAAGTCGATGCAAAAGGTTTGTAAGCAATTCTTTTCATTTTTTTTAAAATTAAATTTGAATATGGTACGGGCTCTCAATGAGTACTGAAAAAAGGTTTCAAATTGATTCACCTATCCTAGCCAACTGGGTTGCGAAAGGATGGATAGAGATGAAAGGAGTAAAGTAGGTAGAGTAGGTAGGGAGCACCCAGAGGGGTGAGAAATCCTACTGAGGAAATCCAGCACAAGCATGTAGAAGTGCAGGCACTTACATATGTTTCACAAGGTGTAATAAAGGTGCTGGCAAAGGTAATCTTAAGCTCCTCGGCACTAGGTCTGTGCCTACCTACCAAAATAATTATAAAGAAAGACGAATAATAAAAAAAAAGAAATGTTAAAGGAAAAGTAAGAAGGGTGCTTGAAATTGATGGCAATTGGCAATGATAATGCAATTATTATTACCTTCACAGGAATATATAATGTTAAACCCGGACTTTTACAATAACCCGGAATTTACAATATATGAAAGATCGAAGACCGCACACCTCACACTTATGTAGTATAATACAGATGCAGTGTAATGAAAGAATTTTATGCAAATTACCTTATTGTTTTAAGTGTTCTGTGTCAAATATTGTAAAATGTTTTTTAAAGTGTTAAGGAAAAGTAAGAAGGGTGCTTGAAATTGATGGCAATTGGCAATGATAATGCATTATATTATACCTTCATAGGAATATATAATGTTAAACCCGGACTTACAATAACCCGGAATTTACAATATATGAAAGACCGAAGGACCGCGCGCTTCACACTTATGCAGTATAATACGATTGCAGTGTAATGAAAGAATTTATGAAAATTACCTTATTGTGTTAAGTGGTTCTGTGTCAAATGTTGTAAATTGGATGTTTGTTAAATCAATTAAAAAAAATATTTGATAGGGTCGTATTTTAGGTCACAATACGCACGTGTGATCGATTACGCTCACTCTATACCAAGTGGTTGCTGCAGATGCCGTGCAGGACAAGCAGAAGATCGTGTGCGGCACTGAAAAGCGTTTCATGACGTTTTGTAAATGCATTCATTAGTTTACATTTCTGAATGCTAGAGTAACCAATTTTGGTTTGGTGGAATAAAACAGATGTACCAAATGTAGTAATTGGAAATATTGGCCTAAAAAATTGTCGATAATAAAGCAGGAAATGGTGAAAATATTAAGTCATTGTAAAAAAATTATGAAAAATTCAAGAAAAAAAAAACATAAATATGTCATGTTCTTGTGATATATCTCTATATTTGGTTACTTTCAAATGTACAAAATGTCCTCTACCAAATGCAAAACACCGCATAGTGATGTGATATTTACTTCTCGAGTTATAACGTTTTTTTGGAAAGCATCATTCGAACAAAAAAAGATGCAAATTGAATGCAACTTATGAATTATGTTTAAAAACTACAAATGTTAAATGTTTGTTGTACAAGCAGCTGGTACGCCTTTGGAATCTTCTGAACTGATTTCTATCAAAAAACACAACATGTACTATTTTTTAAGGTTTTCAGTGATCTCGGACATTCACATCTTGCAGCCCTTGTCATGAACAAGGGGAAACCAATGAAAGAGTGGTCAAAAGTTATGATGAACTCTGGTCACGACCGCTTGCGAACACCACAAAGCGAGCAGCTTTATTTTGCAAGCGTTGGATGAGGACTTTGAGATCTAGTTCATTGGCACCATATATGGTAATGAATTCCTCGAGCATGCAAAACGTCGCCATCATCATCAAAACCAATGACAAGAAGATCGCCTCAAAGAATAATCAACCTATACAATAGGGATGCAACTGCCTCAGGCCCTCAACTAGGACCTGTGTCCACTAAAATGAAACCGTTTGAAGCCTAAAAAAAAGGTAAAGGGGGGACGGACCTGTGTACACAGGAACGGAGTGCCCATCTCTCTTTCGAAGCGATTGGGCCAGACTCCACCATATAATGTTGCTGTAGTGGGATCGCCACACCTCATCTACAGCGAGTCTGTTACCTTCCCAACATTGAATAATGCCGGTACCCATTTATACACCTGGGTAGAGAGGAGTAATTGAGGTAAATCGCCTTACTCAAGGGCGAAACACATTGGCCCAGCGGGGCTCGAACCCACAAACTTTGGCGTGCAGGCCGAGCGCTGATCCACTGGACCACATGTGCCCTCATATTGGTGGAGCTCATAGGATCAAAATAAGGAATAGTTTTGAGTGCCCTCCACTGGACCACATGTGCCCTCAACAGCTCCTAACATCATCTACAGCGCCGAAGTCAATGTAGCCAACGAGGACTCCAGAAAACATCAGAACAGTACAGAACTCTCCAAGTACGTGTGGCAGCTTAAAAAGAACAACCAACACTATGACAACACATGTCCAATCGTATCTAGTGCACGACCGCACACCAGCAGAACCAAGAAATGCGACCTCTGTCTCACCGAGAAGCTGACAATCATCAACAAATGCAGACTACCCAACAGGCGACCCGATGTGCCGCCACGAGAACAAACTCTACCCAGCAAACCACTCCAGTATTCCATGCGGAAAGTGCCATGTAAGTCTTACATGGATCGAACTGGTCACGATATAAAGATATCAAACCGGTATGCGGGTTGGGCGGCCCAAATAAATCCTGCATTGGATCCTGATACTAATTAACACTGATACTATACTAAAGGGAACAAAACACACACGTGCACATACATGTCATACATTTAGCTCTTTTTTGTCTTACGTTTGGAAATTTAAAAATAAAATGAAATTGGTTTCAGTGAGGACGTTTAATTGTCACTGCGTGGGGATTGACTGTGACTCGCGTCGGAAGGAAGCGTTTAAGCTGCTCGACGCATCCTGTATCTTTATATACCAAATATCTAGTTCTGCTTTGGCATCAATTGAAAGGTAAATTGGCATCGCTTGTCTTTTTTTGTACGTTAACCTTCGAATCATTGAGCTCCCTTAATTGATGAAGATTGTGTTTGACAAGAACTAGTCGCACAGATAATATAATAACATCTGAGGTCGTTGTTATTAATTTTCGTTGACGAGAAAAAAACAATCGCAAAAGAGAATGAGAAATTATAGTTACATTTTCCGTATGTAACCTTAAAGTAAGAAGTGTACAAATGTTACATTCAATGAAATTGAAATGGTAACTCCGTAATTCTCTTTGAATATATAATATAAGAGTTATATAATATATTGATTGTAGACTTGTAGTAGTAAGTACCCACGCAATACTCCCAGAATACGTGTATTGGTAACAATTCAGCAATTATGAGGGTCAGGTGATTTTAAAATGGAACACATCAACAAGTTGTTATAAGTTGCATATTGTATGTCTTAAAGGCTGACTCAGAGATTTCGAAATATAATTTTTTTGTGTATTAATTAAAAATAGCCAATTAGAACTAAAGAAAGTCACCTAAAATGATAAATTCCAAAGTTTGAGATGAATCGGATTTTCCGTTTTTCACGCAGTAAACATTTATGCACAGTATAACAGTGCCATAGGATACTGTGTATAACAGCAATTCCGGATCACGAATTTTATAACAAAGTTGTGATTTTCTATATGAAGGACTTCGATTTGAGCTTAGCTATTTCACACAGTGATTAGTATATAGACAAGCATTATGTATATGCAAAAGACATGATTTGTTTGAAAATTGAGGGTGCCCTCATCTGGAAATCTCTGACGGTCAACCTTTAAGGACGCAGAATCTAAGTTTTGTGCTAGCTGAGGGAATTGGAACACATTGACAAATAAAAGAAATGTAATGTACAGGGTAGTGATTTTATATATCTGGTATGAGTATTATTAACCCCAGTCCATATGAAGGACATTGGTTTGATTTTAGCTATTTCACTTAATTATTAGTATGTAGACAAGCATTATGTATAATGTAAAACACATTAATGTGGCATCCTCGGGATATCTTTGCGTCAGTATTTAGGCCTTTTCTCTCTACCGATTTACATGCTTATAATGAACACAATGTGTTCACATTGGGAAGGAAATTTCAGTGAATTACATGAAAAGTAGTGACATTTGGATGATATTTAGTCATGCAACCAAAGTAATGTTAGTAAACAAATAACAGAATTTAACGCTGAAGTATGTTTTAAACAATTTCTTTCTTCAGCAATGCAATCGAGTTGGCACAAAGGTAGAGTTGTAAACCTAACTGAAAAAAGTTTAATTTCTAAAAAAATGGTCCATGTAAAATTGAACGAGCTTTTGATGCTTTGATAAATCTAACATGAAATTTGATATTACTTTTTTTAAGATTCTCAAATATTTTTGAGTTAACCAATTACTCTTCCTTTTTAAAAAAAAATCCAATATATTGACAATCTTTCCTGAGACGGGTTTTATTTGAAGAATTTGAAAATACGCGTTGGTATTGAAACAATAGCTTTGTTTCTAAACATATGTGTCATCGCTTTTAGCTAATTTTGAAGACATGTTTAATAGTCAAATGCATTACCCACTAGAGACGAATTTAACACTTAAGTGACCAAGGGGTTTTCACTCCCGTTGGTACCCAAGGGGGGTGGTTCCATGAGACCCCCCCCCCAAGGAAACCACTTTCCCGGGGGAATTTTTGTATGCAATTTATACCACATGTGGAGAGTCATAAGGTAACCCCAAATGAGCAATAAAAAATGAAATTTGTTATATGGGCGGCAAATTAGGGACAAAACATTGTTTTCAAAACACGCGAAAAATGGGCAAAAAGACGGAAAATTCAAATGAACTTTTTGAAAACTTATTTTATGTTGATATCTACTCTAGAAGACCCAAATTACATATATTTAACACAAAACTTGCAGTTTTAGGGAATCCTGTATTTTTTACGGGGGTGCAAAATACACGTCATTTTCCCATAGACTTTGTACAGTAACGGTTTAGCAACGTCCACAATGAAATTGTTTGTTTTCAGCACATAAAGGGTTAATTATTTTTACTGTTACTAATAATTGTTTACTTATATGTATGTGTGAACAAATATCAGCAAAAAAAATTTGGTTAGGTTCTTTGATTTTTAAAAATATTCTCAGATAACTTCCGTTAGTGCCAAAGGGGGGGGGTGTTCCATGGGACCCTCCCTAATTAACTCATTAACGGCTTGGCCGATTTTAATTATTTTGGTATGAAAAGAAGCGCATTTAAAAAGTCAGACAATTACAAAAAAAATCGGCGCAAAAATCCCACGCGTAAAGCGGCCAGCGCGAAAACAAATTGGAGGGTCCCTAGGAACCCCCCCCCCCCCTTGGTCACTTAAGTGTTAAAGGTCTAATCGTTATTTCAAAGCACATGAGAAACAAACTTGCCGTCAGATTTGAAGACATGTTGAAAGCAATTTATAGTTTAAACACAAAATAAGATTTTGGAAAACATCTCTGAAAAGCCACATGTCTCAGGCTCATTCTAGACAAGTGTGTATACACTTGTCGGGTTTAAAACAAAGGGGGCGCTAAGTTTAACGGGCAATGCGGACGACGTTGTTCACGTAAAATTCTCAACTTCTTTTCAGAATCAGGAAGCACGATGCACTTTAATAGTCTATTTTTTTTGTGAATGCCATATTTAAAAAGTAATCACTGATTTACAAAAGGCCCTGTCCATTGATGTCCTGAGATCATAAACTGTGACCAACATATTTTGTGTGACGATATCACGTGTGACGGGTTCCGAAGAACATTAAAATGTAACACGACCGCTTATTCTTTCGCCTGTCTATAGACCGTATTCAATAGCCAGCCATGTTGGTGGACAAGATAGACGCATTCCAGTACTACAATACATTCACCTGTCAATGATCCCTGTGCAATTGCTAAACATGGATCGATTGACAGCTGAATTTATTGTAGTCCTGGAATGCATGCATCTTGTCCACCAACATGTCCGGTGGCTGACGTCATATTGAATACGGTCTATTGATTTTAATAGACATGCGTAAGAATATGCGTTCGTGTTTGACGTTTATGGTCCTTCGTAACCCAACAATGTATCTAAATCTTCCATCTGGCGGACTTCACCACGCTATATCCCCAAACAAAAATCCCGAATGTGTAAAATTCCTTATCGAAAAATTCCTAAAATGTGTAAACACATATCTAAGATAATCCTGCGAATTTCTCATCACGTGGCTTAGGTACGAAAATAATACACATTGATAAAACTTAACTGATAACTGAAGATATTCATTACTTTCACTATTCAATCTTTTTGTCCATAAAAGGTCAATAATGTTCATATAAGAGCATCTGGTTTTATGCAGGATTATCAGAAAAAAATCTACGGAGGTACACTCTTCATTCGAAGTCGAAAATAAAAGGTTAGCGTTGCTTCTCACCAAAATGGAAAAAAAAATCGAACTCTTTTTTTTATTCTAAAAGCAAAATTGCTAGATTCATGTCATATCAACACCTTATATTAAATGTCCATGGCCCGATCGCTAATAGTCTCGTCCCCAGGGACCCTAAATTTGACCGGAAGTGGTCCACATTGTGGTATATTTTTCTCATTTACCCTGTAAAATTTTAGAGCTAAAGGATGTTTAGTTTGGAAGTTGTGAGCGAAAATATGCCCCGTTTTGGTCGACCAATATTAATTCTACACAGCACTCTATGGGGCTTACAAAATCACGTTTTTAGGTCTAATTCTATCAAGATGAAACTTCATCTACTTAAATCGTGCCATCGCCCTTTAATGTTCTTTGTGAAAAACAGATACTAAAGCATTTTAAAGCGATCTTAAAAATGCCACTTACGACTGTCTTGCTTACTAATTAAAGTCGGATCCCGACATTAAATATATGGTAAACAATGCACAAAATCGTCATTTCATGAGAAATACGGCGTGTTTGAAAAAGCTTGACCACAATACAGGGGTCTTTACGACAACAATTTGTTTATATTTTAAAGAAATCGCTAATAGTGGCTTTAACAGGAGTTGTATATATCTCGAGTGCCCGTTTTACGCGCGCATGATCTTCAAATGCATTTGAGCCCACTGATTTGGGTTGATTCTGTACTATTCTGCACCATTCCCATGAGCAGGGATGGCAAGCCATGTGGGAGTTGCTGCCCCGGACAGCGATTTGTGTCCATATGAGTGTTGGTACGATGACGTCATCGCATCTTTTTGGACTTAGTGCATTTTCTAGCCTCATCTCATTGAGTTTTATCAAGTTTTGGTCGGGATAGGGTTAATGTCGCTCATTCGCATTTCAATTAAAGTGTTCACACATTTTGTGTAAATGACCGCAGTGGCTTGCGCAGGATCTTTTGAGTGGGTGCACACAAGAATATTTCCCCCAATAGACGGTAAACATGCAAACAAGTGCTGACCTAAATGTAGGCTTTAATAATAACGTTATTTTCGGGAATGGATCTTTCTTCGGACTGCATGGCAAACCAAACTGAAAGACGGAGACACCACCTTTGTGCACACCATTAAATAACCGGTGTGAAAGTAATTAAATTCCGTCGGGAGCCACAGCTCGGGCTCCATAGACGACAAAGGAATAAAGCGTGAAACCCGGGCCGTGAAACTAATGTTGCGTGAAGAGTCAACTGAATCGAGTGGCCCTATCTTTGCCATTTTTAAGGAGCCTGACTGTGAGTCCTGCGGACTATAATTACTTTTACACCGATGTGAAGCAGATAATTATAGTCCGGCTCCATAGACGATAACGGAATAAAGCGTGAAACAAATGTTGCGTGAAGAGTCAACTGAATCGATTGCCCTATTGTTCACCATTGTTCCCGGACTATGAGTACGCCGGACAATAATTACTTCTACACCGGCTCTTATCCCTCACATTTGAGCTCTTTTGAAATTACTAATATGGCCGTCAGTGGCTTCAAGTACGGAGCCCATTACCAATCCATTGTATAGATATCACTCGTATAACGTTTGATATTAAACTTATTAACGCGGGGTAACGCTTTTAAGAATTATGTTTGGACAATGGTAAATGTAATATATTGAACAACCCTATATAATCTTATCCCATACAATATTATAACTGTACCCCCGGTGTAAAGAAAAACATCAGGAAGCAAAAATTAAATTAAAACTAAAATAACTATAAAGCCTATAAGAGTTCATTTCTAAAAATAAGCGATTTTAGAACTAAGAAAATCTAACAGTCTAAGAGTGCAGTGAGGGAAACGTATACTTTTTATTTTGGATTGTAAGTCTGGTGCTCTAACTTACGGTAAATCTTTCTATTATGTTTTCAATGTTATTTTTCAACATTGTGCATTACACATGATCGTTTATCAGGTCCTAAACTTAAGAGCAATTTAAGAGCAATTTGGAAGCAAGCTAGTATACTTCACGTTACGCCACAATCATTTATTAGGCTTGTGGTGAATGTTACGATACATTTTGTTAATATTATGTTATCAACCACATCTCTCTCGACGAAATCAATGGAGTGATTACTCAAAAAAAAAAAATCATCAAAAAAAAGTATAGAAATAAATGTTGGTTCATAGGCCCGTATTGACAGGTCATCCATTGTCAGCAGTGTTTTTCTACACATTGTATGGTGTTTCAAGGTACGTAAATTCTGGACTTTGATTTTCCTCCGTCCAAGCATGCGAAGAATACAATACATGCACCTGTTTCACCTGAATATTTCAGAATTTCTGTGGGTGATTTCTTTTGTAATGTTTGCATGCTTCGGTTGTTCTGGGGAACATATCTGCCAAGCTAACATGGACCTTTAATGCAAGCTCCCTATAAGTTGTCAATGAGACGTTCCTTTATATATTTACACACCTACCACTCTCTCACTTACAACGGATGCCTTCACAAAAGATATTTATCTTTTTTTTTCAAAATAGGCTAATTAGAATCGGGCATCCTCGAGATAATGTTCAATGTTGATTTCTACGTCAAGGCACATCACAGTATGGCTATACATATAGACCAGTTAACAGCAATGTTTGTAAACATGTTAGGGCCTGGTATCTTGAAATAGGTCGGCCTGACTGTTACACACTGGGCAATTGTATCTGTTAGAGTTTTTAATACTATGGGCCATAACGATTCGCATGAATGGATTCGCAGGCAACAAAAGAAGTGACGTAGGATGTTAACTGGTCTATAATGTTGTATGGTCGTCTGACATGGAGAAGAATGTAAAAAATACAAAACTTGGATAATTCTTTTCACATTACACAGATCGTAGGTTTCAATTAGTACAAGTAACATAATTACAACACAAAAGAATTAAAATGTGAAATAACATGACAAATCCCCATGAAGTATAGAAAGGTAAATTTCACCGACTGTCTTAGATTTTGATCGACCTACTATCGATTTGGATCACTGAAGTTACCAAAACAGGCCAAAAAGGCCAGACGTGGTAATCCCCTAACGAAAACACACATTTTACAAGTCAATTACAATACAAGTAATGAATATAAGACAATACAATATGATAAAGTCAATAGTTGAAGGTTATGACCTGATACCTGTATACGCTAGCCCCGGTGACGGTGCTACCTAGGATTCACATTAGTTTTGCCAAAATGACCGGTAAGGATGTGAAAACAATTTTATGGAAGATTTTTATGAAAGTTTTTAACGTTTTTGCGCACCGGAGGAAGGTTCATTGGTAAGACGAGTGTTAATGTCACTATGGCTCCCTAAATTTGGTTTATTGGTAATCAAAATTGTTAAAAAAATACAAAACTTGGATGATTCTTTTTCACGATGCACAAATCGTAGGTATAGTACAAGTAACATAATTAAATCAGAAAAATTAAAATGCGAAATTACATGACAAATCCCATGAAGTATAGAAAGGTAAATTTCACCGATTGTCTTTAATCTTGATCGACCTACTATCGATATGGGTAACTGAAGTTGCAATCTTCGTCCAGCGACTACGTATTCGTTCGCAATTTATCTGGTTTGCTGTGAGACACACCACGTTACCGAATATGAATTTAATTGTTTGTGAAACCCGTTTTATACAAATGGGTAATATTCGACAGGGTTATTTTGGGTAGGAGATGCAATCTCATTTTTATTTTTGGGTATACTATATCAACCAGAATGGACTATTAACTCAATTTGACCAAAAATCAGAAACAGTATTATTTACAGGTGACTTATTTACAGCTGACTAAAATTAATTTTTATATAAACTTACGGTAAATCTTTTGATTATGTTTCAATGTTATTTTTCAATATTGTGCATTACACATGGTCGTTATCAGATCCTAAACTTTGATATTTAAGAGCTAGTATACTTCGTTTTACGCCAATAATCATTTATTGGACTTATGGTGAATGTTGCGATAAATTTTGTTAATATTATGTTATCAACCATATCTTTCACGACGAAATGAACAAAATTGTATAGAAATAAATGTTGGTTTATAGGCCCGTATTAACAGGTCATCCATTGTCAACAGTGTTTTTCTACACATTGTATGGTGTTTCAAGGAACGTAAATTATGGACTTTATTTTTTTCCTCCGTCCAAGCATGCGAAGAATACAATACATGCACCTGTTTCAGCTAATATTTCAGATATTTCTGTGGGTGATTTCTTTTGTAATATTTGCATGCTTCGGTTGTTCTGGGGAACAGATCTGCCAAGCTAACATGGACCTTTAATGCAAGCTCCCTATAAGTTGTAGATGAGACGTTCCTTTATATAGTTACACACCTACCACTCTCTCACTTACAACGGATGCCTTTACAAAAGTTATCATTTTTTTCTCAAGAGAAGGTAATTAGGATCGGGCATCCCCGATATTAATGTTCAAAGTTTATTTCCACGCCAAGACATGGATATCACAGTATGGCTATACATTTATATGTTGTATGGTCGTCTGACATGGAGGAGAATACCAAAACAGGCCAAAAAGGCCAGACGTGGTAATCCCCTAATGAAAACACACATTTTACATGACAGTTACAAAACAAATAATGAATACAATACAATATAATAATGAAGTCAAGAGTTGAAGTTTATGGTCAGATACCTGTATGCGCCTCACATTTGTTTTGCCAAAATGACCGGTAAGGGTGTGAAAACAATTATATGGAAATGCGCACTGGAAGAAAGTTTGAAGAAAGAGTGTTAATGTCACTATGGCCCCCTAAAAGTGATAAATTTTGTTTATTTGTAATCAAATGTAGAACAAAAAAATACAAAACTTGGATAATTGTTTTTCCACGAAGCACAGATGGTAGGTTTCAATTAGTACAAGTAACATAATTAAAACATAAAAATTAAAATGCGAAATTACATGACAAACCCCATGAAGTATAGAACGGTAAATTTCACCTATTGTCTTAAATCTTGATCGACCAACTATCGATATGGCTAGCTGAAGTTTGTCCAGCGAATACGTATTTCGTTCGCAATTTATCTGGTTTGCTTTGAGATATTTGAACACACCAATTTACCGAATACCGATTTGATGTTTGTGATACCCGTTTTATACAAATGGGTGTTATTCGACAGGGTCTATTTTGGGTAGGAGATGAAATTTCATTTTTATTTTTGGGTATAAAAATTAAATACTATATCAACCAGAATCAACTATTAACTCAAAAATCAGATCCAACATTAACAGTATTAGATGTATTAGTAGTATGTTAGGGGTCACGGGTAAATATCAATATCATAAACCTGCGCTAGCCATGTTAAATTTGTGCATGATGTTAGGGTTTGAAATGTTCCAGTACGTATCTGTACAATGCGTATATGCCTTTCCTGTACCATGGGATTTATCTGTCACTAACCTTGTATATATCATTTTGGTTTTGTCAATTGCGCCACAATTAATCATTCACTGGCTCGCTATATTTTATTTAAGACGGATATACTTGCCTCAGTTGTTGTTGTTGTTGTTGTTAGTTGATGTTGTCGCTGTTGGTGGTGGTGCTGTTAGTGGTATTTTTATTAGTTAAAAAGGACATTTTCGCGTGTCGGATAATGACCTTAACATTATGTGAAGACATAAAGAATTACGCGAACGTTAAAGCCACGATCAGCGATTTCTTCAAAATGTTAAACAAATCGCGCCCCTTATTTTTCATCAAAGTTCACGTTTACACTCTTGTATTGGAAATTGTTGTGTATATAGTAAAGACCCCTTAAGTATAAACGTGATACGCAGTATTTTTAAAGATATGATTTCTTTATGCTCTGTTTACTATAAAAGTCGGGATCCGACTTATTTTAGGTCTAGAAATAGTCGTAAATTGCATCTTCAAGACCGCTTTAGCATATTTAAGTGTCTGGTTTTACAAAGAACAGTAATTTTAAGGTGTTGATATGATCTAACACTAGTAATGCAAGGACAAAATGAACATTTGGAATTTGGAAAAAAGGACTGATAGTGGCTTTAAGATCTTGTTTGATTATACACAATGAAACAATGACATAGTCTTTGAATAAAACAATAAATAAACGTCAACAAAAAAGTCACATTTTTAACTACCGTTTGAAATAAGTTATGCGTTAATTCTAATAACTGCAAATTTAAAAGCAAATCCAAAGGTACCCCAATCTCATCATTAAGAAAAAAAATAAGTATTTTGTGTGCCTATATGAAATGTGACATTGATTTATTTTTAACAGATAATGTGAAGATACTCTTGAAAGAAATAAAGCATGTCAAAAAATAACAAAATGGTTTCAATTGAATCATTTGAAAAGAGAGAATTATAGAATTTAGGACTATATTTAATTCGCACCTGATGAAGACTTGAAATAATACAAACAATATAGACTCATTAAATTTTAACTTACCAAATACGGGGTTTCCGAAGGTTTTAAATATCCACGTGTGCTTGTGATTCTCTATTAACCAGTGAATTCTGTAAGCGATTTGTCTCCTGAAACACAGTGACGAATAGGTTGTTATGCTATCACTGATCTACCACAAGGCAAATGTAGGTTGTGCTACCACTCAAATCGCTCTCCCATTCGCGTCACGAATCACATTCATTCTGAAAACATTTCAGGACCATGTCAAGTTGTCACATTCACATGCACGGATCATATAAGTACCTTTTTGGACGATTCTCATTTCTTCTCAAACAATATCCCATGGATGTAAGGAAAAAATACCACGCACCAACGCGGCTCTAAATGCCCCCAAACGCACAGGCAGATTTTAACGAACTAATTTGTGTAGCTGAGTAAAGTTGACGTTATAGTCAGCAAACGGCTGGAAGCGTTTTTACGTCCGCACTGGATTTCGCCGATGGTTTTGACGCATACAGCGGGCGGAGTTTAAGTGTTTTAAATTGCTATTAATTTCGCTTTTATTGATCAATATAAGTTCAGGTTTCGGTTTGATCCAGGTATCTTCTTATAGAAATAGTATGAGCCAGCAGGAAAATATCGTTGTTAAATAAGTCAACTGTCATGGTCACGAACTAAAATAAGAAATATGGTACGGTTCGATTGCTCGGTGATCTTTTCTTTGCCAGTGAAAAATAAAACAAACTAAAAGGTGTTGTGAGTGAATGGGCAATTTAATGGGGTTATGAGTTTGCGAATGAATTGGAGGGTCCATTTTTTGTAGCTCACTGGTCGGCCGAAGTACTCACATTATGGCATGATGGTCAGTCTGTTTTGTTTAAGTATTGTTCAACACGGACAATTTAGTTTTCCATAAAATATCAATGAAACACATTTTTTTGTGAAACGAGAACCATAACCATAATCCTGTGAAAAAAATGAACACTATTATTGTCCTCTAATTCTGCTGGTGCCCGAAAAGGTATTGTTTTCAAAATATCTATAGCTGTTTACATTTAATTATTTAAAAAATGCCAACTGAAGGCTGACTCAGAGATTTCGAAACATATTTTTTGTATTAATTAAAAATAGTCAACTAAAACAAACGATAGTCACCTAAAATGCTCATTTTCAAAATTTGAGATGAAATAGATTTTTCGTTTTGATGTAGTGAACCTTTATGCATAGCATAACAGTGCCATAGGATAATGTGTATAAAAAATTCCGGACCCGGAATGTTATAACAAAGACATGATTTTCAATATGAAGGACTCCGATTTGAGCTTAGCTATTTCACACAGTGATTGTATATGGACAAGCATTATGTATATTTAAAAAAAAAACATGATTTGTTTGAAAATTGAGGACGCCCTCCTCAAGAAATATCTGAGTTAGACTTCAAACACACATACCCACAAGCACACACAATCACACCCACCCACCCACGCACGCACGGGTGCGCGCGCGCGCACACACACACACACACACACACACACACACACAACTCGCCTTTTAAGAGATTACACGTACTACACATCACTATGATCACTAAGACACACAGAATCCAACACACATTTCGCAAGGCGCTCTACCAACTTCGTTGGGTCACTTGCCTGATATAAATGTCACAGATCATATTAGGCAGAAATCCTGAGAAGGATTAAGCACGTTCCCTATTCCCAAAAGCACAATGTTTGATAAAATAACCTAGCATGTTCAACTGGAAAGTTGAGTCAGTTTCGGGGTGGTTACTACCCCCTTGGAAATTCGTTATAAAACACCCGATGTTAATGAGTTTGATACCAGTGGAAAGCAATGTCCTCCCCTTTTTCATTGATACCAAAAAAGTACCAACATATCTAGTATGGAGTAGCTTGGAGTCCCAGTGGCCTCAAAGTCCGCGAGTCGGCAATATTGGTATTTTTCCACAGAAAATAGGCGAACATCCAATTTTGAGTTAGGAATATTGGATTTCATGCGGTTTTCAGCTATAAGCGATGGCATTTAACTAGTTTGACATAAACAGAGCCTTGCTGTGTTGTGCAGAATATTTTCAAAATATACCATAAAATATTGTGGAACCTTTTTACAAAATATTTTGACATTTCCGGAGGAAAGTTCACTAAGGGGTAAAACCCCCCTTGGTAAGATGAGGGTTAACCTTTCAAACGTTTTCTCGTGTTTGCGATAAAGTGGTCAGCTACAAAATGCTGTTTGTAAATCACAGTTCTGGTGATCATTTTTTTCCAGTTTTGGAGACGTATGGTAGCGTTAATCATTGCAGTTTTATGAATGGAAGTGCTGAAAGTATCGTATTTCTCAGAGTATCGACATTTTTATTCATTGAAATATATGAAATATATATTTTCTTGAAGAGGAAAGAACAAAAACATAAAAATTGCATTTCCCGTCACCAATCGTAAAATTATAATATGCAAATGAGCTAATTAACATAATTTACATCAGATAGAAAAAATAAAAGAAAATGCTATTTAAAATGTATGCATATACGCAGCACTTACAGCCTCCCCCCCCCCCCCATAATGTTCAGTAGTTCACATCTGACCTTGCTGCAGACAGTTGTGGGAGTTTTTTGGAGTGAGGCCTTTATTTTTGGGAAAAAAATAATTTTTGGCAAATTTTAGCACATTTGTGGTTAGTAAATTCTGAAGGGTTTTTTAAAAAGCTCTCATAGAATTTTGGACATTGATGAGATACAACTCATGTGCAAATATGATGAAATTTCAATGGGTAGAAGTCAAGTTATAAGGATTTTTAGGTCGAAAAAGCCCATTTCATGATGAATTAAGATAATTTATAAAATACCGGGTAAAATAAGGAAATGCATAAGAAATTATCTTCAATTTTATCTTTCGTACAACAATTTATAAGGAAAATTATTAATTACATAAATCTGTGACAAAAAAAATAATCAACTCTTATTTTATTTTTATTCAAAAATGTAAAATATCGACCCTTGAAAAACAATAGAATACATAATAATTGTAATGTACGCATTAGAATAGGAATTGACTAAATAAGTCCCAACTTTCCGTCATCTTGTTTACTTCAGCAAGCCATAAATTCAGGACGCAAGCTTCGATTTTGATGAGGTCAAGTTTATTTTAAATCTAAGTCTGAAAACTCAAAATGCATGAAAATTAATATTTTACCCCATCGGGGCCTTAATTCAGTTTTGTATGTCTCTTTTAATTTTGGTTTTTCCTATAATAGCTTCGTATTTAACCGCATAATCAGCGCCACCGTTCATCACTGTTCATATTTTGTCCACATTCCTTGCACATAACGTTGTCACTTGACCATAGACGTTTATTCCGGCGGTCGCGGTCGTAGACTTTTGTATTGGTCTAAGTATTACAATGACGCCCTCTTGCAATATCAGTTTACAATTTACACGTACGTGAGATTTAACAAGTATTATTGGTCCCCAATATCAGGTGCAATACGAACTAATCGCGTATCCACGGTGCTCTCTTTACATTTACTAACTCTATGTTGCTGTATTTTTTTAGTATTCGGTGGATTTTTACGTCGCTAACGTATTTTTTGTTAGATAGATTGACACTCAATAGATTTCTAACCTTCTATTGGCTACAGAAATGGCGTCGTAAAAGTGAAAAAGATGATTTTGATTGGTTAATATTTCAATATAAAACAGGCTGAATTTTGCATTTGAAATTTCACAATTTCTGTAACAAAGAAATCGTTCTCAGCTTAATGCTTGGAGACGGGGAATATTTGTGATGAAAAACTTTGCAACAGTGTAAAAGTCTTGGCTTTCAATTATAGTTTTGTGAAATCTCTTGTTGCACCTTTAAGAATGCTATGAATCTAGACGTTGACCTCTTGCGTCACATTTCATTCAAAAAATACATTTCCAAATCAATTATGATCGCAAGTTGGCTACTTGCTTCCGGACCTTCCTAATGCCCGTGTGCTGTAAATAGGTACTGACTATCCACGGATATCTGTGTAAATGTCAAATGGATAACGCTTATTTTTGTCCTTAATCTATGGAAAAAGTGGCACTGTGAGCATGTTGATTAATTCACATTTAACACTCTCACACAAGGAAAATAGCATTATCACACTAAGTGGAAACTAAAAATCACCAATGACTAAATTTGAAATCGTTAGTAACCAGCATGTTTTGTTAGTTTAGTAAGCGTTAAACTCATATCAATTCCGAACGCCCAGCACGAGATGATATGTAGTCGGTACGGCTCATGTAGATGGGTGGGATAATTTTAACCCCCCCCCCCCCCCCCCCCCCCGCTCAAATTGGAGACATCCTAAATAATCTAAAAACTAATTTTACCAACTAAAGGAATTAAATTACAATTAAATTTTTAAATATGAATTTTCTGTGGAATATTGTAACCTTTGGTTTAAATATCATATCATATGCACTGGTGCACACAATCGTTTCATATATAAATCTCTGAATATTGAGATAGTGGACCCAGACATCTGTCATTTACACTGCTTTTTATAGTAAAGCAAAGGATAACAATTAAATTAATCCCACAAGTTTACTGATGTTTTGTCATAACTTTGGAACTTTATTCAGTCCAATATTGGAAGAAAATACCTGCTGATAATTGTGACACCTGAATAGTTTTACACAGAGCTCGCCGTACTCGCCGTGCTCACTGCAACTACTCAAGTGAACAGCACAATGGCTATTAACAAACAGTCTTCTTTAGCATGTGTTTAATATTTTAGTGGGTAAAACTTAAGGGGTATGTTCCAGAGGATTATGATTGAATTTTATTTTTAAAGTAGGTTGTTTTATGTTTATGGGTGTCTCCATATATTTTGGCTTGGGGTAAATGGGTCATCGAGTGAAAGTTGATGAGCGTGGAGTAAGTTGCCTCAAATTTACTGTACTCCATTTCCTCCTTGTTCTCAAACGGTAATTCCTCCTGACTGCAGTTGATAATTCATCCTGAATAGATTAATAGTCTGTGTTACTGAAAGCAACCACTGTAACCGGCTGTCCTCGGAATACTAATGCTTGAATCTAACATCTGAGAAAGTAGCAAAGAGTACAAAGATCTATCATAAAAAATAAGGTTTTAAACCCGGGAATTTCAAACACAAATGGTTGCATTGGATCATGGATCAACCTTTTTGATAGGGATAGGTAGCCTATGCCAGGACAGTGGCAGTGCAACCTTTAGAAGATAGACATTGGTGATCAGGATACATCCTTCCCCAACTGTATAACTTTTATATTGAAATACCTGCACCACAGCCTTCGGAGGTTCAACGGCGTTTTGGCCGTCCATTTCCACAAGCAAAATTGCGGTTTTAATCACGCAATTATAAAATGGTTAAGAATTTCCATGATCATGAAACCCATCAGGAACATCAATCGGAAGCATCAGAGAAAGGTAACTGGATTCCCAAGCAACTTTCTCGATAGCCCCGTCCTTCGAATAACTCAAATTAATGTCAGTTTCCAGACACAACCCTCTTCCTGACATTTCACAATCTACACACAACAGAACAACAAGGGAAACTTAATATGCACTTACAAGGGTTCATAGATGCATTATCGTAGATATCAGTCGAGGGCGCAGGACATTATTTTATGCTATACCACCTTAAATGCTTACTTTTTCCGTGGACAGCTCCAAAATGAGTACTTTTATAATCAACTAGTCAATACTTTTACTAATTCTTTGCCACGAATCGTTGTTCGTTTAATGTGCTTACTGAGGTTTATTAGTCCGCCGTACTCACAGTCCGGCTTCAACTGTAAAGAATATGGCACTCGATTTACTTGACTCTTCACGCAACATTAGTGTTACGCTTCTTCCGTTGTCGTTTATGGAGCCCGGATTATGCTCCCAGCGGACTGTATCTACTTTCACACCGGTCAACTGTTTTGGGCTCCCGATTGCGCCATATTTTGCTGGAGTCAAAGAATCATGGTGTACATCCTAAGTCACTGATATTTAGGGAAACAAACGATGTTGACGTATTTAATATATTTTCAAGATAATTGAAAAAGTTAGTTTAAATAAAAGTCTTTAAATTAAAAATTAAAATTTGGGAAAAATAATTATGTACTTCTCAGGGGTGCGCCGCTTTTGTAAAGGCTACGACATCTGCCCGCTAGTCTGTGATGATGTCTGGGTTTCTGGCATGTAATTCCGAAAAAGGCAATTATCTTTGCAAATTCCTCTCAAATGTTTCCAGAATGAGCAGTTGAAACGGTTTGTCTCTTTCGAAATTTAATTGAATCACTTCACACAAAATGAATTTACATATGCAACCATTACCACGTGATCATAAATATCTTGAAAAACTGGAGTTTATATTAGAAAAGGAAAGTTGTTTTACGTACATGCAAAATAATGTTAGACCAATTGCAAGACAGAGCTCATGCATCTGGGAAAGCATAATCAGAACATAGTACAAATTCGCGATATTCCCGAATGGTATTTCCAAATGGAAGATATGTTTCAAATCTTTTCTCCCACATTATTTGATTTGGCAGAGGCCCCCACATGCCCGCCTCCCTACGAATTATGTAACCTTATCATGTCTTTAAGTCCGTCAAAGCTGCAGAATTCGTAGGGGATGAGGTCTATGACTCTTTCTATTTGATCAATCTGACAATGCGGCCTGGGATTTTTGAATATTTCTCGTACATGATGTAAATCTTGCAATATTTTTTGGATGCCTGTTGAGCCTGTAAAATTTTTAAAAAGTAAAATTTGTTTTTTAAAGTTCGATCCTATTTTCTATATTATCGTGTTACCATCTTGAGTTTGTGTTTTTTAAACTCGCGATTTAACTCGTTTTATACCGCTAATGCGGTACAATCGTTTCATTCCAAATAATAGCAATGAGTTTAGTCCATTTGCATATAGCTTAGGGGAATTGACTGGTGCAAACATACGCTTCGCGTCGACTTGGCAGCAGCCTCTTTTGATGATCGGAATTACAGTAAGTCCAGGCCATTCCGATTTCGTCACATTGGAACTCATGCCGGGCTTTCTATATTTCATATCAACTGTCACCACTGACTCCAATGAATCGTTGAAGCTGTTGAAATGAATTCATTTGTCAGTTGATATACGTAATTTGACAACTTTTCCGGTACTCAAAAACTTTGGTGTCGTTCATAAAGCAATATTAACAATCCTGTCAATTTTTGTGCTCCTGGTTTGAATTGGGTTTAACTACAAATAATCATATAGCCACGTCCATTACCGCTTGCTTTCTTGTTTTCTAGCCCTCTAATCCTTCTTATGAGGTAGTCCTTAATTCCTGCTCTTCTGCTTGTCTCAAAACTGTTGGGGTATCTATGTACCTTCAGCAACTCTACCTGTTAGCTTATTTGTACAGAGTGTTGAATATTGGACACTGTATACTCGAAAGCCAAACCTTAATTTTCATGGTTCCCACCACTAAGCCTTGGTCCCATCCGTTCCTGTAACAAAATGCCGAGATGAAAACGTCCATGTTCTCCCCAGGAAATCTCAGACCTAAGCTTAACATTCTGCTTTAAGGTCATCATATCTCCTACCAATCAATCAAAATTAGGGTATTAGCCCCAAATTTTCGAGCGACTGGGCCGTGAAGACTAAGCATGCACCGTGACCCCTGGAGGTCAGAGCACTTTTTCAGTCAGTGTTCCCTGTAAGAATACGTCAAAATTGGTTTGTCGGATCAATATAACATATCAATGACATCATTTTTTTGCTATTCCTACCATTTTTTATACTTAATATTGATAGCAATCATGATTTTCAACCCAGAGGCCTCGCATTTCTCTCGTTTTTAGGGTATACTTGGCGAGGGTCACCACAAACGCCTCATTTGCAGTGGGGGCTGGAACTTACCTGTTTCTCAAGTTATTTACTGGTGTGCATCTTCAACTCTATTTACCTAATTGCGGCGAGTAACCACCATTAAACAACCAATTCAGCTTTGAACACTCTACGTCCTCATTTTTTTTTCTTTGCAACATGCAGGGGCAAAGGGTACATCCTTTAAAAACTCATCGTATTGACTCCTTTTAAAGGTCGTGATATTTTACTATTCCTTGTCTTGACGATCCACTTTTGGTAATTCCATGGTGCCGAGTCCGGCGGAAACGTCTACTTTCGCCTACCCTTGGTAACCATCCTTCACAGTGAATTTCTGCCCCTTTCAACCAGAACGATCAAGCTCCCTCCGATTCGATCATTGCCAAATAACATGTTAGCAACTTCGTCGCAAAGCGTAATCCATGCAGTCGCATATCGGTGAGTTAAAATTAAAATTTATAAACAATATTCCAAATATATAAATTATAAAAACAAAAAAAAACAAAATGATCCAAAACTAACATTATAAATCACCTCAACCCAACCCCAAAAAATTCCCTTCCGGTCTCTCCATCACCCTCTCTACTTACCTCGGATTCAGTTCCGCACTCTTGTCCCTTCTCTTCTCCCTTCCGTGGTACTTTAAGTCCAGCAGACGGGGCAAGATATCAAAACCTAATTGTGCATTTTGGGTGAAAAGTACCAACTTATGGCACAGACAGCTCTTGATATCTGAATAATCTGGTCTAGGGCCAAATTAATTCCTTCCAATGGCCCGCCAACTTCAAAATGGCCGCCACTGTTTAAAATTGTCATGTTTTTTACGTGCTTTCTACGTTATAATATGATTTCAACTACTCAATTTGATTGTGTTTCGTGTCATTTTAGAACAGAAATACCCTATTGACACTCCACTGGTAAATTTAATGTTTACATTAGCAAAATTGTCCAAATGGCAGAAAATCCAAAATGGCGGCCAATTTGAAGCATATCATTTGATTATCCAAGAAATGAATGTATTTTTCTGATCTTGTTATGATTCCCTGCGGTTGGTTATTGAACAATGTGCATTAATGATAGAATTCACATCACCTTAAGAATACAACCCAATCCCAAATGGCGGGAAACTCCACATGGCGGCTAATTTGTCCTTCACTTATCCGTTGATTATCAAAAAGAATGTTTTCTTAATCTTGAATATAACTCCCTCAAGGAAGGAATTCACATAACTTAAGAGGAACCAATTAAGGTTGTGTTAATTGCTTCTCTCCATTATAATTTGGCCAGATGGCTGCCAAACCTCGAATGGCCACTACTTTAGAAGTGTCACTACGTGCCTGTATGATTCCTCCGTGCTACTTGAATATGTGTTTTCATTTCCCCACAATCGGTCCCAAAAATTCACCGGCATGGTTACACAATGAAAAGATTGATTTCCCCGTGCTCTAAGCAGCCTAGTGATTTGTTTAAACTAATTGCAGGGCAACGAATCCATACGGGGCACTCTACGGCAAATTCAGAATGATGGCCCAAAGATGAGTTTAACGCTGTCAGAATCTTTGGTAGCCTAATTTGTAGCAAATGCTTACTAATACTTCCATGAAAATTCCTTGCCATCGGGAGACCACATCGACGGTTTGGGATGCTCTATGTGTGAAAACAGCTCTCGTTGTAGAAGCGACCTCATTATCTGCTGACAACATCGAGTCCTCACCTTTGAGCTCGTCTTTCATATATAATCTTCTACAAACCTCCTCAGTAGATTTCAAGCACCCTCAATTCAATTTCGGGGATTCATCTAACTCATTTCTAATGGCGATTTCAACGCCATAGTACCCATTGGGATACCATGAAGGCCAAAGACGGGACAAGCTGTCGAAGAATGGTAGACAGTCAACCTCTATAATTATCACCTTCACGACCCTAAGCGGTCCGCTAGCAATTATAGTGCCCATTGGAAAAGAGATGTTACAATCCCTGATCTATATAGCTATTGTTGGCAAAACATCTCTACCCTGTGTAGCAAGATTGTTAACTCCTGTTTCCACTAACTCTAATCAATGCTACCGTCAGTAAGACCAAACAAAGTGTCTTTTCAGGCGGCACTTTAACTACATAACGTGAATATTGTTTGCTCCAAAACTCCATAATAGAAAAAGTTGCCCAACTATGCAATAAGACTGCCCGGAGACTCATACCCAGAGGCGGTAGGACAGAATACATACCAGCCTTTCAAGGAATGTGCTAAAGAGTATCAAGGGTATCCACCATGTTTGAAGGCGATCCTTTCTCAGTTAAAACAAACTGCTAAGTGAGGAAGTGTCAGAGGAAAGGGTCAAAACCAGGAACACCTTAATTGAATCCACCGATATTACCCATAACAGTCAAGACAGAAGGTGCTACCATCCGAAGCTTCGAGTCGAAGGTATCCAACAAAACCTCAACAGCAGCCAAAAATGTTACACCCAACAATGGAAATGTTAGCCACTACTTAGTTCTCCGAGGTATAAAGGCTGGATCTTTTTTTATCTTCCCTGGAGATAGCCCGCCAACCAATGTTTAAAAAAAACATGTGCCCTGGCGCTTCGAACCGGCGACCTCCGTAATTACAAATTAGCGACCTAAGAAAGCAATGGACGCCTTTTGAACCTAACACTATAGATGATATCTATCGCTCCTCTACCAACCCAGTCTTGATAGCTCTCATTTGGTATAGAGCGCCGTGTGCAAAATCAATTCAAGACACAGATATGTACTTTCCAACTACGCACTGTTAAGCCAAACGTCACCTTAAATTAACCTGGTCTGGAATACCCCGAGAGCACTGTGATAATTCGGTCTACCTTGAGCTTACCTTGGACCGCACTCTCTCTTATATGACCCAAGCTTTGATCCCAGCCTACATTCCTCCTGCCAGGTTATCACAGAATGTCAACGGACAACCTATACATCCTAGGCAGAAAAATGCCTCACCAAACATCTGTTGTAGTGTAGCGAGCATGCAAGAGCGTAATGCAAATATCTACATTGAAACACCATATGTCTGAACGAGACCAGTGCTAACGCCTTAATCCCGAGAGAAGTTATCAAGCACGTCCAACCCCTTGAACGTCTCTAAGAAGCTCAGAGAAAGAAGACCTGGCCATCAACCAAGTAACATCATTGGTATTGAACCTGATGAGCAGCACCACCTGAGCTGACGCCCTTCATGGCCTAATTGCGATTCTCATCATATTCAGAAACCAGAATCGGATAATCCAAGGTTGCCTTGCAGAAGTGGGGCTACACTGGAAGCAGATCAGGACACTACCTGTAATTGTAGAATAGCACCCCAGACAAGGAACATCTCTTGGTTGCCCCAATGGTGGCCGCTAACAAGGACACATACAGGACCTGGCGAATCAGTGTCTGACAATATTGGTAAGCAACAATGCACAGACAAGGACCCAGCTAGTTTTTGACCTGGCTATGTATGCTTTTGACGCCTCTGGCAAGGTTGTCCATACATGACTGTGAAGCTGCAATTGTCCGACCCCAGTCATGTGGATATCTGGAGCTCGCAGCAATGCTTGGTCTCAGCAATGTCTTGCCTGTAATGCTTCTCTGTTTGGTGTTTGATTACAGTGCATTGAGGTAGGTAGAATGAATCAATGGACCTTGTTCTGTTGTAAATGAGGTCAACAAATCTTTCAATTGTTCAAAAGTATTTATACAAAATCAGGGAAGACTTTTGTTTGGCTTCCCAAGCGGTGTTCTTTCCTTTGTGCAAACCGTGAAGGTGTGAAACATAAGCAGCGACAAAAGAGTCTCTTGGTCCTAAGGTCTGGTGAATAGTTGTGCTGTGTGAATCCTGTGATTTCCTTCCGGTACCAACTGCTAGGCCAAGTCAGTGAGGGGGACTGGCTGAACAAGGGTACAGAAAAAAAATCAAACGTCTGTGTCACCAGTACGAGGCATGACCCTGTGTATCCTGAGCAGAGAGTAGTGGCTGCTTCCCGCTTCTTCATGTGTGACATGGAGATAGTTAGATGTTAGGATCTGTTATTACACCATCATTCATAAGCCGAAACAACGACCGCTAGCTAGAGTCTCTAAATATGAAGGGGAGCAGGAATGTAGTTCTAATAGAAAAAAAATTAGTTATCAGGAAATAACCAATGAAGAATGAATGAGTACATGAATGACTGAAACAAAACAAAAACTTTGGTAATTTTTAACAGTAATGCCTCACATGACACACCATTTTCTGGTACTTTTGGTCCATTGTAAACATGAATTATAACTCCGTATTAAAACTACAAGTGGGCATTAATAGCAGCTTACTTTGAATATGATAACAGTGGAGAGGAAATAATTACCACAGTGACAGCACCAGGCAGCACATAAAAGTTACCTGGTAGAATGAGCAATAGGGACATGTGAGGTACAACTTGACAAAGAAAATCAGCAGTACATTAAGGCATGTATTAAATTTACTATTTGTGTGCAGCCAGTTTGAACATGGCAGCCATATTGTTATGTGAACACACAGATAAAATGTAAAATGTTGAAACATACCAAGACACCAATTATGTTTTAGAATGTTGATTTTAAATATTATCGTTTACCATGACACATATAAAATCAATACTACCTTAACATATCAAGGTTACAGTAGCTGCCATTTAATTTGGCAGCCATTTTGAATCTGGCAGCCATTTTGATAATCATGTACATTGCATTTAAACAATAAAAAAGTAGGTTTGGATATGTTGTGGGCCCAAAGTTTGAAGAAAATAAACTACAAAATAAGCATCTTTTCTGTTAGCGGCAGCCATTTGAATTTGGCCCCATGTGTGACCGCCATTTTGGAATTCAACACGAATTTGGTGAAATAACAGAAATATGATTTAAAAAAAGTTAAACCACGTCTTATCTTGGACATTATAATTTAAAGTTTACAACCAACATATTTTCAATAATTAATGGCCTTTTTATAGGTGGCGGCCATTTTGAAACTGGCGGCCATATTGAAAAGGAAATTAATTATGGCCCCTAGACAATATTTGTTTAGCATAGCAATAGCTACCTCTGTTGCCAAATTTGGTATTTTCACCCAAAAATGCACAATCCTTTCACCATTCTGCATGACTATTTACCCCTGTTTGAGCCTTCTCTATTTCCTATCGCCCCTCTCCATCGTGCTTTTACTTTCCTCTTTCCATCCTTTTTACTTCCTTCTCGTCTACATTTCTCTTTAGCCCTTTACTTTTATTTTTTCTTTTCCCCTCTCCCTTCAAGGACACCCAAATGCAAGAGTAGACCCTAATTGGAAAAAATTTTAAGGCATCTATGTTGTAGGCAGGAGAGCCCGCATTACATGACTACAATAACATCCACCTGTTATTAATATCCAGAGATTCTCAAGTTGTACAGGTGATCACTTATATCGTGGTATCTCCACCGTAGGGCAAGGATATTTTACAATAATCACCAAATTGTGAAGTAGTATTGCATCATAAGGTCAAGACAAAAGATCATCTCAGAATAGCGGTGTATCCTTGTGTATTCAATTTCTATATTGAATTTAGCGACAAGCTATCAATCCGTATCGCCTCGACTCCAGTGTATGTGCTCATCCATGCGTATAGGCGCGTCGTTCCAGCCCTATGAGATTCAGCTATCTTGTATTTCCCTGGACGAAATTAACCTCCTGTTGTCTCGATTTACCCATGCGATATTGGTGAAGCTGATCCCGGCTGCGATGGTTAGCTCGATGTATGTTTTTTTTTTTTGCTGAGAAGGGAAAGCGCGATCCCGATCTGCGGCACCCCTTGAAATGATGCTAACTGGTTTATGGTATGATTGGTCGCACAGTGATCCGCGACCATTTGTGAAAGCGGTTATAAGTCCAATAGCATAATGCGCTATTAAATCTCTCTGCTAATACTTCGCTCAATTACATGAATGAGTAACCGCGATATCTGAAACGTTTACTGTGAACTCGGTTTATACGGTATAAGAATATTTTTCTGCAAAAAGATTATTGCATCAGTTGATAAGTTTTCATAATATAAGGTCTTGCATGCTTGTACCGTGTCCAGTTTTTCAATAATAGTTATCTGCAACTATTCTTAATTTTTTTTCAGCCTCCTCTATTTGCATTTCAAAAGTGGATCAAGGAGCTCTTCGTCATGTGCTGACTCAACTTGGAATGGTTCCTCTGTCGTGCATGCAATTGGAGGTGGAAAAGGAAATCGTAGTACGCCTGTAACATAAAAAAAAATCAAGCCACAAAAAGTGACAAATTAATTCGATCACCTTTAATAAGATAATCCAACTGAAATGAACATCTTTCCGCTGATTTGAGGGGGAAAAAGAAAATGGTACTCAATGTAACAATAAAAAGATGGCACACAAACAATTACACCAATTCCGATCCCCCTTAATTAAAGATAATCCAAACGTAAAAATGACATCTTTCCGGTCTAATTTGTAGTGGCATCTAGTTTGCGTGCCTAACCTACTACTCTATTTAAGATATTTACTGTAATATTGCATCATACTTAGTATAGGCCTACTAAATGTGACGTTTGAGGCTTGCACAACTAGTCAACATCTTTTGGTTTTATAATATAGAAGTGAAAGCATGAAGATTGGAAATAGTCCATTGACATTGATGGCTTAGGGATAGCCCGATTTAAGGATATGAAGTTTTCATCTTGATAGATTGGCCTTTACGCCAAACCCTCTGTAAAGTTTCGCGCCTATATTTCAATCCGTTGGCTGTGAGAGCTAAAACGTAATTTTTTTTTTGTAAGCCCCAATTTACTGTGTAAATGTAATATTGGTCTTCCGGTAAAATCTGGCTTTCTTCACACACGAGCAAGCCCAACAGTCAAGCTACATTCTGAGAAAAAGTGTTTCGCAGCTTTGTGTACAATTTTACATAATCTAAATCTATTCGAACTAAACACTATCATTTCTATGTAAAAGTTCTAGCATGTGTTACTTAAATTTGTAATTGTTATTTGAAATCGTACTAGACTAAAATGTAAGAAAATTTACATATTAGTTATGTAATTATTTATAAACAATTATGTCATAAAAATAGAGCCTAATTGGGTTCTGTCGCCATGTTTTGCATCTCATTGTTACTGACGTATTTGGAAGCGCTCTTCCATCCTACAACCGGAAACGTTAGGGGTCACCGGACGGTGTAATGCTCTCTATTCCCTATCTTCATGATTGGTTCATCTTTCAAACAAAATGTGCATGAACAGAATTAGATAACTTGCTTGTGGGTTTATCAACTTTTGACGTTACCTCCGTATTCTCTCCGTTTTGGATTTCCCTTATTCAATTGTTCATGCCTGACAGTTCTACTCGTTTGGATCACAGAGACTGCTTAATCACAATACCCAAGACCCTGGAATTCCAAATGTGACATTTTTTCGGACTTTCATACTTACGGTCCCGAGAGGAGGATGAAACCCCACTCATTCGCGAAATTGTCACAATAGAACTTTTGGTTCCCTTAGACTACGGCTACCATGAACCCCACCTGCACCCCCTCCCGCGATTATTTTTTGAGACAACTTCCTCAACATATTAACTTCATAGTGACGTCATCATTGGGAAATGTTGACAGTTATTTTGAATACCAATGTAAAGAAGATACTCTAACTACCCTGTGGTACCAATTTTACAGGAATCTGATTTTCAGTAACCAAAATCACAGGGGTTTTTTTAACCTCCTCCCTTCCTCGGGAGTTTTTACAAAAATGGCTCAGTTAGATTAGGGTTAAGTCAAAACGTGACAAATATATCGATGCCTTCCTAGGCCTTGGAAGATGCTCTATGGGCGCTGCAAGTAGTGAGATATTTGTTGAGGAGCGCTCCAGATAGCCAATTATCAGGCCCTGATTGGGATCCAGGCAAAATGTGGCAGGCCCGACCTTCCTCCACCAGTTATCATGGTTGGAAGTTAAATGATGGTGCACTAGATTCAAGTGGCCATTTGGAGAGTTGATGCCAAAATAGTTGTCTGACATAATAGTAGAGGAAGAATATTCTGACCACAGCTAAGACGAGTCAGACATCACTCAAGAAGTGGAGGAGCAAGGAGAAATCAATTTCTGAATCATAGGATCTGCATTTAAGCTCGTACACCATGAAACAGCATTGCTTAAAGATCTCCAAATACAATCTACCAATGATATTAAAATTGAAATTCCCTTCTTTCGGATCCAACACGTGGTTCTCAATTGCTCTAGCCAGAGGTGGTAAATGTCTGGCTGCTTCCTGCATTCTGAAAGGTCCTTGTCTGTTCTTGTTTTTCACCAACATTGGGCACACCAAGAGATGCTCGCAGGTCCTGATCTGCTTCCAGGTAGACTCACTTCTGCACGGAAACCTTTGATCGCGATTCTGGATCTCAACATCTGGGACACCGCCACTCAGCCCACGAGAAGCCAGCCCAGGCGGAGACGCTCACCAGCTCAATCCAAATAGATCCACTTGGTTGACAGCAAGTCCTTCCTTTCCCACAAGCCAACTCCCCCAAACTCCTTAGAGACTATTTCAAGACGGACATGCCTAAGAAACTACCCCGGACCTTAGGCGGTCAGCCAGCTGGCCTCTGTCCCCGGGCCTCTTTCCCCAAACACAGGGCGTGTCCATGACCAATACTTGCAGCTCTGCTTCCCTGCATTCATACTCTGCTGCCAAATTGTCCACTTGGAGCTGGCCGAAGAAAACCCGCGACAAGCCTGCAGAGGCATCCAACGACGGGGCAAGCTTCTAGGCTGACCCCTCCCATAGAGGTCGAAGCATAATCCACACATGAGCAGCACAGGGCAGCGCCGCTCTCTCATGGCATGCGGGCATACAGGGTAATGGTGAAAACCCCTTTGGTTCAGGGCAGAGACCCGGGAACGTGTAACGATAGATTCACATATCAGGAGTCCCTAAAAAAAATCGAAAGTACTGATATTTGTCCTGATGTAAGGCCTTTCATCGAAAATATCCCTACCTGAAGGATTAAGCTGAGAATGTTTTCTTTGGTACAAAATTGTGAAATTTCTAATTTCGTATAGGAGCAAAGACGAAAATGTTTTAACATTGAAATATAAGCAATCAAAATCCCCTTTTCTCTCTTTTAAGACTTTCTGTAGCGAAATACAAGGTAAGAAATCTATTGAGGTGGCTATCTATATGAAATGGACTATCTATAACGCTATTTTTGGTGTGCCTCAAATCTCTCGTTTCACCTTTCGAGTGGCTGTCGGAGAGGGGTTATGTTCTATCTTGAAGCAGTGACTATGCTGAACGTTCGGGGTCCAGGGTGGACCCCCAGGAAGCTCTTGTTTTTTAGCATGTTTCAGCTCTTCCGGAGACTCTCGGTTATCTCACATCAGGAAACTAATGAACTATACTGCCCGGAGTTAATATGCATGTTTTATTGCCTTCGGAGAGAATCTCAGTTATCTCATTATATTGACCAGATGAACTAAACTGCCCTGGCGGGTGGTCAATGTGACGAAGCCCCGGAACCTCTCAGTTTTAGTAGGTTTGCGTGCCCGAGAGATCTCAGTTATCTCATTATCTTGAAGCAGATGAACGATACTGCCTGTGACAATACAACAAAAATCACAACAACGGTATTTTTTTTTTTTTTATTAATTTTTTCCGAAACACCATTCAGCGCCCCTGAGGTGGTGTCCAGGGCATGTACCCCCTCCCCTTGCGCATCCCTATCTACGCCACTGTCTTCCGATGTGGGTCTTATAAGAAGTGCAAATCCAATGTGACTCCTAGATTTAAGAGGACTATCACAGTGCTCCATGGTGAGCTCCCATACCAAAGGTTACCCTGGCACGCCGCGCAGACCGAAAGCATACACCTGTCCCCGGATGACTTGCACTCTGATGTTTCTCCTCACAATAAGGGGCGAGCCCATCTAAGCCCTTTGAGTCTCCCTTTGACATCTGCATCCTGTGCGCCAAGTCCAAGATTGTCTTTCCAGACAACACGACAGGCCTCGTCCCGCACTCTCAGGACGGTCGCTGGCACAGATGCCGGACATAATCCATGATCACGACCCACCCAGCAGCAACCTTTTATAACTGGTAGATGCTATTCAGCAGGTTCCTGTTTTATAACTGACTCAGTACTCTGTTATAACTGTTTTCAGTGCTCTACAGCAGGTACACGCGTATTTCTAACCTGGACTTAGTACTGGTTCTCTTTACTATAAATATTATGTGAAATGACATTTTATTTTGACAAGCCATGGTTAGATTCTAACCTGTGATACCTGCAGTATAATCTATGCTCTTATCCACTACGACTAGCGAGGGAGTATGGGGTGTCCATTGATTTTAATCCTACACGGAATAAAGCGATAATACATTTGATATGATAGCACTCTATATATAACACACAGTGAACCAATTATACTGGACCAGTCACAAGCAGTAATCAGTTCTTACTGGTTGCTGCTGGTTGAATTGGGTGTATTCACGCTCCCCTGAGCCATCATCCCTGAGCCCACATATACCACACCCAAGCACCTGTTTGTGTTGAATTACGTTAGTAATTTCTTACAACAACTTATGTGTACGTTTTGGTTGCGTTGCTACGCGTACACTCCTTGCCTGAAGTTCTCGCAATTCAGGCGTAGTTAAGAAGCGTGTTTGCTCAGAAAGACAGGTTATTACTCCTTGCTCTTCGGAATGTGGAGGATTTGTCTTTCAATAATTTACATGCCCGTTTTGTTGGCCGTATTGACAGCACGTCTAAGCTAAGCATTGTAACTTGCTAAGAAGCCAGCAGTGACAGTCCTTCACCATCAGGCCTGGTTAAGGTGGTGTCGGCACCACCGATATTGGAATTTAAACATGGTACAGAAATTCTGTTTTCAGATTAATGCAGAATTTGCCTTCGGAAGTTGGATGGTATAGAGTTAAAGTTTGGAGGGGACGACCGGTGAAGTTTCCTGTCTTGTTGCATTGGGAGAGCGACGCATTGGTGGAGGCAGCCCTGATAACTGGGACGACAAGACTTGTTGTTATTGATGGCAACAATGCTGTCGTTTTTGCGGACATATTCTAAGGCCTTTGCCATCTCTTATGTCCTCATTCTGGGACTATATGTCGACTCCTAAACTCTAGCCCTTCCGTATTATGCTACGATACCGTCAATGAGTACTCAGAATGAAAGGTTTAAAAAGACTTCAGTACCTGCCATCAGCAACGCTCAAATGGTCCATTCCGTTTAACCTCCTCCGCTTAATTTAAGCCACCCGAAATTGAGTAAAGGTAATGAAATTTTGGCACTTTCTCTTTCAACCTACGATATTCAAATATGTCACTCAACCATGCAGAAATCAATTCTTTCTTTTGGTGTCATTGTACTGAGGAATACTGAGCTTTTCACTGATATACAATAGAATGTAATAAATTCAAATTAAATGAGAAAACAGTCGAAAAAAAGTTTCCAAACGCTTTTTGAGGAGTTTTATATAAACGACTACCCGCTTTGTTTCTATTCCAGGAGTCCTGTGTAATTCGCGTTCTGTAGCTTTCTGTTGACAAGTTGAGTTTGTAAAGAGAAGGCGCGGTAGAGGACCGGCATGTCCAGGGGTAGCAAGCTGAAAAAGTCCTTAAGTTTTTACATTATCTTTTAACCAAGTGCACTCAAAAACCCAGAGACAGAGCCGCGACTATGGGTACATTCTACATTCAGCAACATTACCTTAATAATGGTGGGGTAAACGTCCAAATGCCACATAACTAACATCTACCTAGATACTTTAGACCCGATCAACATACACACCCCCACACCCAATGTTTTTACAAATGCACCCACACATCAAACATACACCCCAAAGGAAACCATCCACAGCACCCACACAGAAGTTTTTATACTCGATTCGCGCTGATATAGGAACGACGTGTACTTTTTTAACGGGTGAGAGCTGTTTTTGAGGGACGCACAGCACTAACTTGCAGCACCCCTTATCTGTGCGTTCTTAATATGTGTAACCTTACGGTCAATAGGATGTGCGTGGTCAAAACATATAGAGGGTTCCCCCCCCCCCCCCCCAACTGATAAAAGTACCGTACGTAACAATGATACACCTTGTATAAGGGAGGGGCGGGCCTATGTGGTGAATTCTGATATGGGTAACCAAGTATGTTTATTTGTTTGTTGTTTGTTTTTTGTTTTTTTTTTTGCGCTGTCAAAACGATAGGGGTCTCATCATTGTTTTCATGGTTACTAACCTCGTCGAGCCTGAGCCATTTTTGTAACAAAACTCCGAAGGGGGTGTAACCACCCCCCTTGATTTTAGTTACTGACCACCCATTCCTGTAAATTGGTACTAAAGGATAGCATAGAGTTTCTTCTTTCCCATTATGAACCCAATAAGTACTAAATTCCCCATTATGACGTCCCATGAGTCATATGTGGAGAAGTCGAAAATATCCTGGATATAGGTGGAAAATGATATTTCGCAATTTTTACCGACTCAAACCAACCTTATTATAGCTCTAGAATGCGTTTCATCATATCAAAACTAGTGATTCCCATCAGTAGAGTCAAAAAACCCGCAGAAATCTGTTTTTCCTAGCCTTTTTTGCGAAAAATTGGAATTTTTTATACTGTGTGTGTCTATGGAATGGCAGTTTTGCTGACATGCAACCTTATGATGACGTCATTGTGACGTAATTCTAGGCAGTTGGTAGCTTTTGGTATCAATTGAAAAGGAGACCATGAGCTATCTTGGTAGCAAGACCAAGTGTCTGTGCTGTTCCTGGGTTGTGGTAGGCTGTTGGTACTTCGCCTCTTCCGAAGTGGGGGTGGTGTACCACCCCCCCCCCCCATCCCTCACCTTTGGCGGATCACCCTGTATCTTACATACTAATACCCCGGCGGATGTTTTTTTTTGGATTAAAAGGATCTGAACATGTCAATTTACCAATTACAATAAAATACTTTTGGCACCAAAAAAGTGGGGTTTTAGGCAGCCGGGAAAAAACCTTAATAGGTGGCGTAACCACCCCCCCCCCCCCTCCCTTCGTTAGACGAGGGCTAAACTAATACGACCAATACTAGTCAATGCAACTTATAGATGGTCCTTAACGTAGTTGTGTAATATTTGAAGCATGTTGATAAGATTTTTGGAATAAAACAGTACCTAAACACATAAAAACACAACACTACTTTGTAATTAACGTCGCATAAATAACTTTAGTCTAAAGAATTCGGAGATTCTCTTTGTCAGTGTCCATTTTTTAGGAACATGTAGAAAGGACCCGTAGATATACAACCGTTAGAGGTCTCATAACTTGCAAATTTTCAACCTATGACTCCACGAGGTCCGAAGTGAAGATTGTACTGAATATTTTCATTCAAAACACTGGTTTTTACTTACAGTGTGATGGAGTAATGATTATAAATCGATTGTATTAAAACTTTACCAAGTTCAATTTCAGAGAGGTACAAAAACAAAAAAATAAAGCTTTGTACTTGGCCCATTTCCTTTCAAGTCGCTTTCTATTGTTAGTAGTGGAGCGGTTTTGGACTGCAAAATGTCGACAACCCCTCCCGCGGTACAACAAAAAGCAACCACTTCTAGTCGAAAAAGATAGTAATAATTAATTAAAAAAAAAATGCTGTTGGTGGTGAAAAAACTTTGTGGTCAGGGGTAGTTTGGGAAAAATCACGTTTTGAGCTAACAACTTAAGAATAAGCAAGATTAATATTTTCTTAGCAACACATACAAATTTTATAATCTCGTGCAATACTCTCAATCTCTGACATTTATATTATAGATTTCTGTTTTATACAATATATAAGGGTCTAGAATTTTAGCTCCCAAAATCACCACCCTTTTTTCCTAAAAAAAGCATCCATTTTATCACATTTCACACCACAACGAAGTCTTACCTGAACCCTTTATGCCATGTATCAACCCTATACCATACATAAAGGATACCATAAAATAGATTGTAATATTGTTTTACCTTAAAAAAATTTAAAAAAATATAATTTTTTCTTAACTTGCAGCCAAATTTCATTTTTCGGCATAGAAATCATACCTGCCACCAAATATTTCACAACCACAACCATCATTTTCTTAAATCTGTTATCTTTCTCCTTCAAAATACAGGTGGTTGTGTTTTTGTTGTACGGTGGTAGGGTAACGCGAAACTAAGCCTTTTCACGGCTCGCCGCTCCGCTATAGGGGCAGCGAAGCCGAACTCTTGGATAGATAGAATCGTCTTTCTCTATTTCCACAAAGTGGATATGCCAAAGCTTTTTCCGGGCCCATGCTCCTAGACAGCACAAATCGAGTTTAATAATGGAGGTACATTCACACGTCACCACGCAATCACAATATTAAGATTCCTACCATAGAGAAAACATGAAACGGAAAATGAAATATTAACAGGTAGTGGACTGAAAAAGTTGCTGCTAAAATCTCATAAAAAACCTTTTTTTTCGCTAAACACATTTTGGCCAAGAATAAGCACAAGTCTTTAGTGAGGCGGTTGCACTGATGGGGGTCAGGTTGGTTAACTGACACCAAAAGTATTTTTGGAATTCCTATTTTTAACAATTGAATAAAAAAAAACTCTATAAATTAAAGATAAACTCAAATATCCAAATAATATGTGTCCGCCCTAGTCCCGAGCTCCGTCTGTTTCTCCCTTACTGTTATGCACAGTTGCGTGCTTGATTAAAGTCTTTACCCAGCACAAGCGCCAGGACGTCAATCATTGCAAGAATCCAAGACCTTTACTGCTGAAACAAAGCGTTTAAAAAAGTGGCCATAAAAGTGTTAATAAAAAGTGCACACTTCTAGTTGATTTACATAAGAATAATGAATTGGGGCGGCAATAAATGTATTTTAGATTTACGAACGTCCTAGAAATTATTATTACATTTGCTGATTTTGATTATTTAGATCGTCCTCCTTGGGACATGTTGTGTCGATCCACCCACACCCTGTGTTCAGCCACACAAATAATTCTAATGTGTGCAGGATGATGATTATAAGGATTCTTGCTGAGGCGGACTGATTCGATTCACATTGTTTATGTATACATGGAAGCAATCGTATATTTCACATTACTCTTTACCTCTTCTAAATGACTTGACTTTAATACCTTTCAATATAATGGTTTGTTTTTTCGATGTGTTGCAGCTAGTGCACTATTCCACACGTCACGTTATTGTCAAGTTGCCGTGCTTGATATAGTAAGACTTTTCCCTCTTCTAGATAAGGAAGGGTGGTGGCGCTTTTTAAGAGTTTGCTCCAAACCCACCAAAAGTAACTTTTCTGGGGCCAAAAATTTAATGTATTGCTGAGTAATATTATAACGCTCTTTTCATGGCAAACCAAACAACCATCCGGTATAGCTATGGTACACATGGTGATCGCGAAGTGAAAAGATTGGGGAAAACCAACCTCTTAGGAAGAAAATAAAAACATGCTTAGTATGACGTCAAAATGCCACGGATTTTGGTACCAAAAGATAGCTTTTGTCCTCCTCGTTCCATTGATTACCAAAACGAGTATCAACATGTGCACATTACGTCTGAAGGAAGTTATAAAGTTTCGCTTGTCCAGTCAAACTTTCCAATTCCTTGAGACATAGTCGAAATTCAATTTGTCACCAAAAAGGTTATCAATATCCGTATTCATGGCGTTTTGGTCTAAATGGTGGCATATGACAGTTTTTTATATACCAAAAGCGTTTAAAAGGTGCTAATTGTTTTCGAGCCAGTAAAAATTGCAAAATTCAGTTGTCCACTCTATATCCGCTAATCGGCTTGTAAACAATCCTTGCAAACATGATGTCACTTCGTCTATACCAGCATATACGCTGCACAATGGTGACAAAATGAACTCCTCTCACCTGTAATCACAAAATAAGAACAAAGCATCCCTCATGACGTCACTATGACGTCCTAAGAAAAGGCAAGTATGCAAACGCTTGGTATCTTCGGTTGACCTGTGAAAAAACGTAAATTACGGAATTGATTCCCACGTGCTTGGTAACATATGCCCTGTACTTGAAGGCACGCAGTACTGTCGCCATATTGGAAATCACAAAGACCCAAGCATGAGGTTAAAAGCCGGTCAATTTACCAAATGTATTCCCATTGAAAGTTGGATAGCGCAAAACAGAGTACAAGAATGAACCAATTATGTCGGTCTCAATTAAGCCCATAAACCCTATGGTTTATTTATAAACGAAAAGCGCCAAGCTGCTGACAGCAGCAGCATGGACTGAAAGGGTGGTTCAGACCACATCATAAAATACATTGCTACCTGTCTGCTCCGTGGCTTTCCCGAGATATCAAAGATGGGTCCACAGTGAATGAACACTTGTCATATTTTATTTTCTGTTAAGAACTGTGTTCCCAGAGCCAATCAAATCATTTCCTGTCACTTTCAAAGTTAGTTACAAATGACATCCTACACATAGATATCGGGTCTGAGTCGCCGAGTGTCATACAACAGGAATGTTGTTTTTTTTTACCTTCAGTTTACAATATGGCGGGAAACATTCAATACACCTTGTTCAAAGTTAAAGGATTTTGTATAACCTAGAACATCTGTGTGGAATATGTGCATCACAGGCGATATGTTTGTTCAAGTTACAAAAGCACCTTCGCTGTGTGACACTCGGCGACATCAACTGTGCGCGCCCCGCTATCCCATTTATATACGTCTAGCCTAGTTCTTTTCATCATAAATATTGTGCCCCTTTTGGTTTGTACTGCCCACTATTTTGCGGAGTGGCTCAGGGCCTCTCCGCAAATAGTGGGTCAGTACAAACAAATAAATGCATTTAGGAACGTTGTTCTACACCGTCTACCATTGTTGGTGGAGGGATTATTTAAATTCCTGAATCCGCATTAACAAGGGCACCTGCCATGCTCGTAACATCTTTGGAATCCAAGAAATAGCAACGAGACAACCAAAGTCTGCAGGCTGAATGCCACAGCGTAGATTTGTTATTTGTGTGGCGCAAACATTACTGTATTCCAAATATAACAGTTGTGGTGTTACAGAATGGGGGTCAAAAATTCCAGAGACGTAATACTGTCAATATTTTTAATCAAAATAAATTAGAATATAATGTTAGGGATACAAACAATGAGGGTGGATTTTGCATAATGCATATGCTAAATATATTAATTAATGGTCTATCTCTCGCCCTTTATCTAAAGCGTAGAGGTCAGTGGATACATACTTCTATTGCAAAATGGCTGCCAAAAACAGATAATTCTAGAATTAGCCCGATAACAGCAACTTTATGGATTAAAAGTATTTGCAAAGTATCCCGGTAAATGCTATTGGATACAATAAACATATTTATGATACTTTTGTTTGCCCTCCAGATCATCCAAGCATGCGAAGAATACAATACATGCACCTGGTTCACCTGAACATTTCAGCTATTTCATGCAGGTGATTCCTTTGTATTCTCTGCATGCTTGGGTTGTTCTGGAGGCAGGTCTGGACAAGGTAACCTATTGACCTCCCGTGAAACCGCCCTATAACAACACCAAAATTGTTTCTGTTGCAATTATATGTTATAGTAGATTCGCGCTGATAGTAGGCTAACCTTTATTCTGTCAGGAGGATTAAGATTAATGGAGGGGCAGGGACAGGGTTTTATTTCGAATAATACATAGTCCAACTCAAGCAATATGTCTGTTCTATGACCGAAGAGTATAATTATGGCGGCAAGCGAAACTCTAGACAAAACTACAAACGCAATGCATACCATAGGCCCTATTAGTGTAAGCTGTGTGTCCGGCAGGTGGAATTGAATGCCATTGAATGGCGTCAGACATGTCCATCCAAGATTTGAACAGGTGATTAGTGGCCTGTCTGTTTTTTCTTTATGTTGTGCAGTTGGTATAATAGGTTTACTTCTTCGCAAATTGGCCGTTCTTTTCACCCTACAAAATCAATTTGTAATCGGATTAAACGCTGGCGCAAGGCACGGCCCTATTTCATGCATTTGGCAGGTCCAAAACTTTTTCCCGCCGCCCCATCAGCTTGAATCTATTATAGGTCAAACTATAGATGAGGTGACATGTGACGTCACCGCCGGGCAAGAAACAAAGCGCTGCCCGGCGGTATGCGTGCGCACCTGTAGGGCTTGTGCTTTCAAAATTCGCGCTCAATAGTGCTGTAGCTGTATGTGATGTCCTTCGCACCTCGATCACGTTAGTAGACCAGGTGCTAAGTTACGTTTGTAAATATTGATGTCACCTCATCTATACTTTTATTTAAATATATTGCACTATTAGGCCATGAGGCCAAAGCGAAAAAGATGCTCGGATAAGGACCAAGGTGGCGCACCCCTGGGAAGTACATAATTCTTCCGAAATAATTTTCCTAAAATTATAGAAATCAGTTCTACGTGTGTTCTCACTTCTAGTTTGTACACATTCTCGAGAAAATGAATTAAATGTCATCTCATTATTTATGCCCTGAATATCAGTGACTACGGGATGCACCCATGATCATTGACTCCCAGCAGTCCTGTAACCAGGAGGGGGTGGGGGGGGGGGGGACAGGGGGAAATGGAAAAAAATAAACAGTCCTGGTGTGCTCGGGGAGGGATAATGAGAGGCACGGAAATATGGAGAGGGAAGGGAAGGAAAGAAGAAAGAATATCTTTGCCCCCCCGCACCCCCACCCCCCCCCCCCCCCTTTGCCCCCTGAAAAAAATTAACACAAATTAGTGATGTTACATAGGCCATATACATACTAAAACATTTTAAAAAAAAAAAAAAAAAAAAAAAAAAATACATGGGCCCCCCCCCCCCTTTGCCACGAAATAAAAAAGCTGGTTACGCCATGGACTCCAGCAAATAATTGGGGCTATGATAAGTAAATCCGCCGGTAGTAGGTAGAAACCAAAAAACATAACAGATTACCTTTTCATCTGGAAACTACAGAGCCATTGTTATTAATCCATGCAACTGAAAAGAAGCGGGGGAAGAAGAAAAAAGAGGGAGATCGGAAGGAAGGGAACCCCTTTACCCCTGTTCGCCCAATGTCCTTCGGTATTTTACTCCCCCCCCGTCACTTCTCATTTTTAAACCTTTTTTATTTTTCATGACGTGGGAACACCAAATTACCTTGTCCTCTTTCACGAATTAAATAAAGTTAGAGGTTCTACTGTGTGTTCATACAATTCTTTGACCCTATATGTCATCCTTTATTCGCAAGGGAAACGAATGTGAACCAAAGCCTCATGAGATTTTTTTTTTTTTTTGGCAAACTGGCCCCTAACATCTTTGGCAGAACCAAACCCGTAACTTGCCGCGTACAATGGCGTAACCCCCATCATTCTATGCCAATTATTGCTTTCATAGCAGAAATCGAAAAATAATTCACATATATGAAATGCAGGTGAACCGCTGGGCCCCGGGAACAAACTTGAGTGAATAGAAAGAGGGTCCCATATTCAAATATGATTCAGTTATGGGTGTGGTTCTGCACCAAGAGGTTAGGTCATAGCTGCAAATCAAACTTCTCTCATGATTTTTGCTCACTTCGTTTCCTTTTGAATAGATGATGTGGAAATATACGATCAAAAGTTATTAAAGAGTTTATTTTCTTCAGTGAATGAGGATGTGGTTAACTCAATCAAACCGGGCGGTGAATGAAAAACCAATTTCAAAAGCTTTTTTAACGTAATGGACAATAACCATGGTTTTGCAGTCCCCAGAGAATCTGAAGTTCCGTTGTCCTATTCAGCCTATTTCCAAAGAAACCGGCGGATTTATTTATCAATTAGACACCAGTATTTGCTGGAGTCCTTGGGAACGTGGCTGTACATCTATTGGCGTCACTATATTCAGGGAAAAAAAGGAGATGTCATTTCTTATTTTCTATGAAAATGTGCACATACTAGAAGTGAGAACACGCCCGTAGAACTGATTTTGATAATTGTAGACAATTATTTTAGCAAAATTATGTACTTGTTAGGGGTGAGTCACCTTTGTAACGCTATGAGATCTTGCCCCGCTACCTATATAGGGTGGTATGAGTGAAACAACCGAAATATCACGATTACGAAAATTCAAAACTGGGCAGCAAGTTTATCTACCGTGGGTTGGAAATTTTGTGACCCCACTTGTCTGCACCCCCTTTTTCTGCACCCCAGTTTTGTCAGATTTCAGCAGCCTTTACGGAATAAAGTACAGTGCACTTTATTCCGTCCAAGGATCCCTGCTGAATCTGAGCAAAAACGGGTGCAGAGAAAAAGTGGGTGCAGGAAAGTGGGGCGTCACCAAAATGTACCAACACCTAACGTGCACCTCTAAGAGTGATAAGTCACTTCCCTTACATCCAAGAATCTGCATTGGGATTACCATCAAGAACCGCATGACTTTTAAAATCCTGATAGCGTCAGATAAGTTGCATAAACAAACGTGGCAATTATATCTGCGTTGTCATTTCCACCACTGGGCGCACCGGGGGTAAACGATCTTAATCTGACAGTAACAAGACTCAACGGTCCGGTATTCAACAAAACAGGTTAACTTTTAATCCAGGGTTAAAAACAGGGTTAACCCACGATCATGGGGTTAAATTCTTGTTATCTTCTTGGGAAATTTAACCCTATGGTTAAAAATAACACTGGGTTTAAAGTTACCGCTTTTTTGAATACCGGCATTCCATTTTGAACATAAAGTTCTCCCACGTTCACTACATTCTCCTGCTGACAAGTGTTTTGCAATGCTGCCCCCGTTGCCTATAGTCTACGCACATTCACCTTCAGCTCATATTTTCAAGAAAGGACTAAAACATACCTAGTCTTGCAATTTATTTTGGTGTATTTTTTAAATTTGTTTTTTTTTTTTTTGCATTGTGCTATCAAATCACACCCGCTGTGATCGAGATGGAACACGGGTTTGAGAAACATTTTGTATGTATGTATGTATGTATTATGTACTTACTAAGATCATTCTGGAGTATTTTAATTTCAGAGACATCTGGGTGTATTTTCTACATTGTGGGAGTATTTTTCTTCATTTTTCTTCATTGTGGGAGTAATTTTTTACTAGAGTTACTATGTGTACGAATTGTCCTCTAACGGAATAAACGTAACAGTATTGAGGTTTATTCGTAAAGAGTAGAAAAGAGATTTTTCTAGTTTAGTACCTATATAGGCTGCGGCGCAATGCCTCTTTGCTAAGCAAAGTGTAGAAAATCTAAGGAAAAAAATGAAAAAAATGAAAAATCTTTTAAAATGTCTAAAAAAGTGTCTTTTTAAGAGAAAAATCTCAAACGATATAGGTTGGGGGAAATTCTTCCTTTAGTTTTGAAAAAGTGTATTTCTGACAAAATGTCTAAAAATAGTGTCTTTTTAAGAGTTTTTCAGTAAAACTCCCACAATGTCGCTCTTGCAAGGATATGTGTATGTTATGTATGTATTTATGTATGTATGTATGTATGTATGTATGTCTGATGGATGTATGTATTTGTAATGTATGTATTATTATGTATGTAGTGTCGATAGGTATGTATGTCTGTATGTATGTATGGCTGTATGTATTGTATGTATGTAGTATGTCTGTACTGTATGTTATGTATGTAGTCTGTGATGTATGTCTGTATGTAATGTAGGTATGTATGTATGTATGTCTGTCTGTATGTATGTAAGCACATGGACTCCGAAATTTGTCAATATGTGTACTTGATACTTTTACCAAACCCACTTTCTTTCTGATTTCTGTTCAAACAAGACCCAAGTAATACTAAAGATTGTTTTTTTTTAATACGCTCCCAATGTGTTTGTTTGTTTTGTTTTGTTTTGTTTGCCCTTTGTTTTTTACTTTACCGATGCCCTTCACTCAAAATTGCACATCTTAGCAGAGAAACGTTGATTACTTAATAGGGTGAATCGGAATAAAGGAAACAAAAGTTCAATGGAAATTTATAGGAAAACTAGATATATTGTAATCAACAATATAATTATTCAACCGTATATTCAACAATATTAAACTTTATTTTCCATGCCAACCCATCAGCAATATAATAGGTAAATAAATATAAGATACAGTTACATATGAATTGGTGACATAGGAAGGACAGAAAGGCCAGATGTAATCGTCCCCCAAACAAGTATAAACAGAATATAACATACAACATAAAAGGTACATACGGTGAGTGTAGATTTGACGTCATGATAAAATGATCATAATATTACAAGTATTTTGAGCATGTAAGTAGACTGTAAGCACCGTGAAAAAACTAGTAAAGCAAATTATTCATATTATATTCATATAGTATCATCATGTTAGGTAAATTATTTCAATATCCAGGCCCTATAGACACCTTTTGAAGAGAAAGTAGTGTTATGACGTCTCATAGGCGTCAAAGGTCAGAACTACCTTTCAAATTGGTTTGGTTCAAGAATTTGGTATGTCCAAACAACATTACATAGTAAGATTACACACAATTATAAGATTTATACTTAATTGTAAACAAGAATGTCCACTAATGTCCATAAGAAGCGTTGCATTTCAACGATGATATGTCCTCACAGCGAAGACTCCAAAATGACAGCGCATAAGTTCACATAAAACTCCTCAGGTAATATATTCCATGGGAATCTTCTCAGTCCTGAAGGTAATTTTGTCCAGCAGTTCAAGACGACGGGGTTTTCCCTCGACGACACTAATATTCTGCGATACAGTCCAGGTATTCTACCACCATCAGTCTGTCGCTAATGTCCTCATTTAGGACCACAAACTGGAACCTCTTTTTGATTCCAAACCTGAAGCTCTTCTGGCTATTAAGTCCGGCGGCATCCAATATTATAAAAATCCTGGCAATATGTAAAGCTCAAATCTACCATTATTGTAGATTAAAACTAGCTATAAATAATTAAACTGTATAGCTTCCTGGTTACTACTGCTGGCGAATCAAAACTTTTGCAACTCAGCTTTATATCATCATTTCACAAAGTTCCCAAGTCTTAAATTAAATATCACCACAGCATCATGCATAAACATAACCTAGCACTGTCAAATCAGATTTCACAAAAATTACATCACCTGAATTGCATCATTTCACATTTATAACTCCATGGGGAATCCCCAGATCATGCAAGATGCTTTGATCTCAAAGCATAAACAAGTTGACTCCGTTTCTAAGTTTACAACTTCTCCTATTGTGCAATCTATCTAACAGGTGCACCTTGCACAAACAACACTAGGGAATCCCCTGCTCTCTTTTTATCATAAACAAAGTACTTTTCCCGTACGAAATCTTTTCTCAAATAAATTGAGAAAATAATATTTTTAATCAAAATTTTGAGGGTAATATAACAGTATTTTTTTTGGGGGGGGGGGTTGATACGAATGATCGTTTCTGGTAGGATAAGTATGTGTAATAAATCGTTTAGAAAAATATGATTTGAAGATATCTGGAAGTTGATCTGTACAATGTTTGTATATACATAAAAACACCCAGTTCAAGGTAATACATGTCATAGACATTAATGGTATTTCAATCATTGAAAAGAGGGTTGGAGTGTGATCTATAATGGCGATTTGAAATAACTATTACTGCTCTCTTTTGAAGTTTATGAATCATATCTACGTATAGAGGTCTTTCACCTCACTCATGCATAACCTATAACAAAAGGTGTTAGTTCCCATAGTATTCGTCATTCAGATCAATTTAATACCCGGCCTCAAAGTACTTGTGCTATTCAAAGTGTGACCCATACTTTTATGCATACATATCATATCCAACATGCATGTCGTTCTTTAGATTTAGAAAGTCTCCAGAAATTTGGATGGACTTTGCCAAGATGGCCGCTAATCCGAAAGGTGGAAGACCTCTATCCCTTACAAAAGCAGGTAGCGTTATTTGTCTTGTTAGATGTAGGAGCAATTTCCCACTAAACACAAGCCAGGGGTGCGCTCCGTGATTTCTTTGAAAAGTGGCAAAAATGGTATTTAGGGATTTAAGGGACATTTAGGAATAAATCGATACTGCTGTTGTGATTAGCACTCCAACCAATGAACATCTCCGCAATTACCTCGGAAAGATGAGGATTAATGTGAATGATTAATCTTGCATTTCATACAAAAGCAAGCGCCCACCTGATGGTAAGTCCCAACATGCCTAGTTATAAGTCAGAATAATGTCATAGAGTTTGCATCACAGCAAAACAGTCAATTTCCATAGGCAAACAATGTAAAATACATGTTATAGGTCGAAAAAGTTCCCCCCCCCTCCCTCAAAAGGTCGATCTTTAGATTGTTTAATAAATTTTGACATTTACTATACAATTCACTCACTACTGTCACTGTTAACTGTCTTTCCGAGATCACCAATAGGATACCAAGGTCGGCGTAAAAATTGAAATTTTGGATGTTGACATTTAAAAATGCCTTTAGTTTCAACTGTTTGTTTCATGAATGGGATAATAATTTCCCGACTTTTCAATAAAGATACATTATCCCTGCCCACCCCCCCCCTCCAGCACCTGAAACGGATGCAAATCAACAAAAATTTTCTGAGTTTATTGGAGCAATCATCAGAAGAATATGACATTGAAGTGGAGGGTTTTGAAACATTCCAGTACTTGATCATACATAGGTGAATCTGATTAATTAACACTTGATAGTGACTGATTATGTTAAATGATTACTTTGATGATTAAGGAAGTTCAAGGCTTTATCATCACATTTTGTCAACGATGGCGGTTCCGCATCTCGAATGGCTTATTCATTCGTGCGCAAACACCGCAATACCAAAAGCAAAATTTGCGATGGTGTTATGTTTGAAAGGCTGTATAATTATATAATTAATATAATCTAATAATAATCACTGGATTTATAAAGCGCCTAATTGCCAAAGGATACAAGGCGCTAGAGAAGAGAAACAATAAAAAAAAAGAGTGAACCAAACAGCAAACTACATCAGAAAGAGGATGAGTTATGATAGCCTTGTAAAGAATGCTGTACTGCAAGCCATTTTTTATGATGGAATTGGATACCGCATCCACAGCCTGGACCAAAACAATATAAAAAGCACGATCACCAGATGAGACTTTTGACAGTGTGCTCTTGAGGAGCGGAGGGAAAGGTGGATTTCCTGAGATTGAACAGAAAAGAAAGTTTACCAGGTGATGATTTTTTCAGTGATTTGTAGACATGCTCCAGCGTACTTAATTGAATACGTTGGGACACCGGTGTGAAAGCAGATATCGTCCGGCGGGAGCCACAGTCCGGGGCTCCATAGACGATAACGGAATAAACGTGAAAACATGTTGCGTGACTAGTCCACTGAATCGATCCCTATTGTTCACCCAGTGGCAGATTTAAGGAAACGGGCCCTGTCAGCATGCTTAAGGTGGCCCCTTTAAGCGTCAAGAAGCAACGCAATATCGCACTTTAGTGTGACTAAGGTGTGTCCGAGGGGGGGGCTGAGAGCAATATTTGAGGGGGGCCCGGTCAGTGCTGACACTCTGACTCTTAATCCGCCACTGTTGGTTCACCATGTTCCCGGACTAATAGTACGCCGGACAATCAGTACTTCTACACCGTAACCAATTAAATTCAGGTAGAGTTAGAAGTGCGTGACATGCTTTTAATTGCTTGTATAAATACACTTGTGATTTTACAAATTTATAAAACTTACCAAAGTAGAAATTGTCTTATAAATGGTTCGGTTAGTGTAGCTTGAGGTCTTTATAAAAAAAAGGCGATCGGGGCGCAACTTCAATGGCGGAAATTTGCATTGGGGAGATCGCTCTTTTCTCCTTTTTCAAGTTATACTTTTATATCCAATTTACTAATTCCGAAAGGGGGTTTCCCTATAGGTCAATGACATCTTATTTGTTGATTATTTAATTTTTGTCTTTGACATGGGGGGGGGGAAGGGGGGGTGGGGCCATTGCTAGCGTTTATACTGGAAGTCACTGAGTAGTAAAAGAAATGGCACAATGCATTCTCGCCTTTTATAACATCTATGATTTGTGCACTTTCGACATCATCAACAACAACAACGTGAATACCCGATTTTTATGTAGCAAGTCTATAGCAAGAAATTCGACATAACGTAAATGTCAATCAACTGAAATGACAAGACCTGGCCTCTGGGGCACTCATATCAATGCATTAATTCACCCTTCAATATAACGTTTGTTCCCTTGAGCATGCTGAGTACATCCGGATCACGTAGGCCTAATTAGGCCTAGTAGTAAAATTACAGATAGCCTACTCATCCACTAATCCTTCGTGTCAGTTACCGATTAGAGTTGTTCGAAAAGGGATGCTTGTTTGTTTTATTGTTGAGAACGATATCCTGGTGTTAAATAGTGTGTTTGACAAATTAAAATGAATTCATATAGACGAGTAATAAGTACTCGTAAAATCACGGTAGGGAAAAAATAGACCTATTAATGAATGATGTCATTAGAGAGGATTAGGTTACATGCGCACGACGTGTGCATTTAGAATGTGGAATTGCATTTGTTAGTGGGTCGATCAAACGAAAGGATAACCCGCCGTCAGCTTTCCTCCGGTGCACAAAATCACTAAGAGCTCTTGTCAAAAGCTTAAAAAGGTAACGTTTGTTAAACATATTTTCTATTTTAGCGAAAACATATGTAGGACACAGACACTTGATTTTGGTACCAGTGAATAGCTATGGCCCTCCTCTCTCGATTAATACTAAAATGAGTGACGTGAATGGAATTACGTCAGAATGACGTCAATATAAAAGGTTGCATGTCAGAAAAACTGCCAATTTCATTAGTACACAGTGTATAATAGGGAAATTATTTTTTTTCACAAAAAAGTAGGAACATCGATTGTCATGCGTGTTTGCTCTGCTGTGGAATTGATAGTTTGATTTACATCAGAGCGTTTTTTAGTGATAAAATAATGTGTTTGAGTCACTAAAAATTTTCCACCCTATGTCCAGTATTTTCATGCTTTCCTCAACGTATGACGTCCCATTAATTGACATTCATTTAAGGGGGGATGTTGATACTTATTTTGATACCAATGGAAAGATTAATATCTAAGCCATCCAGTGTTCAGTACTAACATTAGCGGGGTGGTAACCACCCCGTTCGAGGAGATTTGTACAAAAATGGCTCTGGTAGATGAGGTTAAATTCAAACAACGTTTGGAGGTCTGGAGAATCCAAACACCAGCAAAGAAAAAATTCGGGTCATTATAGTTCGAAATGCCCCTCGTGTGTCTTTTACATCCCAGGCTGGTTCATTTAATCTCTTCATTCCTGACCAAATGCCCCATTGAGCCTTATGGCATGCTCACATCCTATCTACCGTAGTATCTGGTATTGATACGTGTAGAAGTTGGGAATAATAATATTCAATTTTTTTTTATTAGATGCCCCTTTTGTTCAAAAACCATGTAAGCTATCCCTGGTATCTCATTTTTAGGGCATCCTGTGTTTTGTTAGCCAACTCATTATTTAGTTTACATTAAACTCCCAACGGTAGCACAATCTAAGATGTTGCAATTGCCAAACTTATGCAGTGTGTAAGTACAATAATGTTCATATTTTCACCACTGACATGACCTGGGATCGTAGAAACTATATTATGTGAATCCACAGCCTTACTAACCGTACTATAGTAGATTTCAAAATGAGTGAGACCTCATTAAAGTTTTTAGGTCTGTCCATTCACCGGGAGAGTAAGATTGTCTATTTCTAAGGTCAACGGAAAGAAGTGGTACTCATATCAATTGTAAGTGTATAGCTATGCATGTATGGAGATTGTATTTAATTGAAAGGCTACGTCAAAGATTACCCAGGTAGATGTTCCAATAGACTATTTGCACAATCCCTGAAATGCATCTCAGTCGGTGCCCATTTCCATCCGGGAACTTGTACCAGAGGTCATGTTTACAAAAAAAATTGTTGTTCGTTCGCGTCGCCGAACAGTGCCTAAAATTACAATACAAAGTACCTTTTCACGTGAAGTTAATCTTACAAAAATGTAGAAGAATATCTATGGAACAAAAAACAATCGAGGCACTGGTGTTGAAATTCACGACAAAACGTGATATTTTCGATCGTAACTGTGCCCTACTTGTCACCTGACGGACGATTACACAACTACAGTGTGAGTCAATAAAAACCCTACATTCAGAATAAAAAATAATTAAAATAGTTAAGAATTATTTTTGCTCAAATTTTTGATTTGGCTATAAAGAGGGATAAACAGGCTTTCAGAAAACGTTTATTTGGTGTCATTCGGACTTTGGAGGAAGAAGTTATGCCTATTTTGCTGAAAGACTTAAAAATCCTGTTTGGCGGATTTTGAGCCAAACAAAGATGCATCGTTTACATAGAGTAACATGTCCAAGATGCATCGTTTACATAGAGGAACATGTTCTTCAGCAGTGGTTTGAGTAAAAACATTTAACATTAAATTATTGTTAAACAATAGAAGGTGGGAGAATAATTGAAGGATTATAGAAATAATATCCCGGAGATTATTCATATTCCCAAATAAGAAAGTCAAGATAGCTGGTGTAAGACCACAGTTTACTTCGGATCAGCAAGATTTCGTGCTTTTAACCTAACTTGGGAGCCAAGGTGAAATCATTTTGTATTCAGCTTGAAAAACAGTGCGATATTGAATTTTAAGTTTAATACTAATTTATTTGAAGCAAACTTCATCTTTAGTTCTTCTCGCAATGTATGGGCGCTGAGTATACTGTATTTGAGCAAAATAATTACTTTAGAGATGTAAAACAAAAATCTGAGCAGTTCCATTATGTTCATGACCTGAAACATTGATATGGAGTGATTTTCAATAACCGACTCTTTATGATTGAACAATAGTAATTTAATTTGTTGAAGATATTTTATAATTCTGTTACACAATAGACCATTTTATTCAAACTGATGTTTTGGTCAAGAAGAAATCGATACCAACTGAAATTGCATGTGTGAATTGGCTTTGCTATAATGTGTTATGGTATACGTCGGTGTCAGTCTCTTCGCATTGTATGGCTAAAATCGGCCAAACTGAATTTTAAGGTCTCTCCGCAAAATTGACATAGTTTCTGAACCGAAAGTCCGAAAGACACCAAATAAAAATTTTTTGATAGCCTGTTTATCTTTGAAAACAACCAAAAGCAAACATTCAAGCAAGAATAATGTTTAACCTTTGAAGAAAATATATTTCCTGAATGTAGGGTTTTTATTGACTCACACTGTATAGTGCAACGTCACAGATAGGGTAAGTTTTCTGGTATTTTCGTTACGCTCCTAACCGTATGTTTTTAGCCGACTTGAGGCTGGTAAAAGTGACATGGGTACCGACATGAGATGCATTTCGGGGATCGGGCAAATAGTCTATTGACGCATCACAATACTTTAGTTTAAACCTTCTTATCATCAGGAATTATATTCATTCAACCTCATTTGAAAACACAACTTACCTTTTGACTCCGTGCAATTAATTTTTCACAGCATAGAGAACCAATCATTCTTACAATTTGATTCCCTCAACGACTAAGATTGACACTTTTTATTGGTTTTTTTGTTGTTGTTTTAGCCTGTTGCTTAAAGACTGCTTCCGAACCTTGGGGCTGTATATAACCCAAACTATACTTTTTTGGATAACTACGTGTATAGTTTTCAACATAATTGTATCAATCTTCAAATTGTAATCTTTGTCAAACCCTCTCTTTTTAGGCCACGTTTTGCAACAACTAAAAATCACGTTTCAGGGGACCCCTTCGGCTGTCTACAATATTGTGTTACATATGTCTACTAGCTCTCGAGGCAAGCTTAGAAACGGCTCAAAACAGGCCATTCGCGAATATAATAGTTCGCCTGAGGTGTGTTGAGTTTCCTAGTTTCTGACCATTTCGACTCGCAGGCGAGACATGTCAGAAAATAGCAACGAAACACGCCTCCAGATGAGTAATCCATTGAGAATGGTCCTAGTTTGCGGCCGTTAGTTCTTGTATATATTATACAGTCGAACAGAGAATTAATGGGGTTTTTTTACCCTAATGATTCAGTACCCTTTTGGATTATCATTTTATAATGTTTAGCGCAAGACCAACGTAAGTGCAATTTTTAACTAATTTACTACAGAAGACCATTTTTATGTTTCTATTGACTTCTATAATAGGAAATGTATTCATTATATAAATCCACAAATATCATCCTAGATAAAAGCATTAAGTATTTCTTTACAAAAAAGAGAACGTAAGTGAACTCAGTATTTTCTTGTTATATCAACAAACCTTGCATTAAAAACCATTTTGCCAGTTTCCAGGCAAGACGCAACGTAAGTAGCCACTTACGGTGGTCTTGCACTGAAAACTGGCAAACCTGTTTACTGCAAGTCCAACGCAAGTGCACACTTACGACGTTGGGTCTTGCACTGAAAACTGGCAGAATTTTAGTGCAAGACCAACGTAAAGTGCCATTACGTTTGTTCTTCTTTTGCACTACAACAAGAAAAAAAAACGGTGACGCAAAACAAACGTAAGTGGCAATGTATTTTTAGCATAGCATGATCTTATCCCCACACTCGCTATTGGTACCGTAACATAATCTACTTTGATTCAAGAATATTGACAGTATCACAATGGTCTCTTCTTGTAATTCCCTTTGACCCACAGCTTTGTATTTTCGATATAGTCTCGTCGTGCGACACATATTAACAACCACGCCACGATACGCCTGTGGCGTTCAGCCTGACATACTTTTGCTATTGTCTCGTTACTATCTCTTTTGATATTCCAAGAATATGTTTATAGCAATCATGGCAGGTGTCCCATGTGTTATAATTTAAATAATCGCCGCCTCCCAAACAATAACAAACAGCGGTGATCTATTTCTTTTTGTTCTGTACGGAACATGCCTGAGGCCTGTTCCGCAAAAATGGTCATACCAGGTGCTATTACATTTCCCTTTCAATCATTATCTATTGTATCTATTTGGTTTTGCACTGCCCACGATTGTTTACGGAACAGGTCTTAGGGCTCGTGGACCTGGGGATTGTTAATTATTATTTATATTAAAATTGGGTCTTTTTTTATTTTTAACATTAAGTAAAATCGCACAATTTTAATATAGAAGACCCGTGAAGTAGGCATTGTGCTCAATGAATACACGGAAGTTTACACAAGATGACTTTAACAATCAGTAGTGGCGTTTAACCCTCGTTTACCAGGGGGGGGGTCCCCCCTATTGAACTCTTCGCCTCCGGTCGCTAAAATGCCAAAAGTATATTTGTAAAAAGCTTCTATGGTAATCGTTCTCTCCTCCTGCAGTCATCCGTTTTTTCCTGTCATTTGAAAAAAAAGCGAAAAAAATGTGAAGTAACGACCACCTCACCGGTTTAGTGGTATGCGTCAAAGTCGAAGGGTAGGGGGGGGTGCCACCGGCAAGGATTTTTAATTATATGGCATTTTTGAAAATAATTATGCACAGTATGGCTCTAAAATTCTATGTTCTAAGTTAACCCTATCGATTGCCAT
>JAMKCH010036309.1:0-14786 GCA_023653785.1 Ophioderma brevispina
GGGTTGTTGCCCATTCCAGGGTGGAGTCTGCAGGTGAGGTTGCAATTTATGTCTACTGGCCTATTTACAAGGGAGCTAGCAGACATTTGTAACACGTCTCAAATACAAAACTTAAGGTTTGAGTGATTAAATATGTTGATATGTTGACAGCTTGACAGGAACCCCTGAAACACGATTCTAAAGTGCCGATTCTGAAGTGCTGCAAATGGTGCCTTAAGGAGAGGGAGCCAAGACAAAGATTGTACAGGGGTCAAATGTTTAAATTGTCCAATCATGTTGTAAGGTATACCATGTTATGTGTTTAACGATAAGCATTCAGAAAATGTATAGTTTGTAATATGTACACTCTAAAGTTTCAGAGTTATAGGCTAAAAACAGCAAAAATCAATAATAAGGGTCTTTTCAAAGTTGCTCCGATTTGGATAAAAAATGGTGCAAAATATTGGTGGAGTTCATAGGATTAAAATTTTGACTGTCTTCAATGCTTAGTTTCCGATGTAGGGGTCACAGAAGGTCAACATGCATTACATTCAATTGGGCTTGATCTTCTGGGCTTGATCTTCTTTTCTCCCTTTCTTAAGCAAGCATTTCAGACACTCAAAACTATTCCTTATTTTAATCCTATGAGCTCCACCAATAATTTGCACCAATTTTTTTTTTATCCAAATAGGAGCAACTTTACAATTTGGCCCCTGTACAACTAAAATTGACCCTTTTTATGATTTTTGCTGTTTTTCGCCTATGACTCACAACATCCATACAGAATTCTTGAAGAATATGGCACCCGAAGCTGTGCGATGGCTCCAACTCTTCCTTTCTACTTGCATGGGAACGTCAACTATTCCTTCCAGATGGAAGACTTCAAAGGTCATTGCAATCCTGAAGCCCAAGAAACCAGCAAATGACCCCAAGAGTTACAGACCCATCTCGCTACTATCTCACATCTATAAGCTGCTTGAGCGACTGATACTCGGCAGGATCAATGATACGGTCGAGGCAAATTTACCCCGCACCCAAGCTGGATTTCGAAGAGGTAAATCAACAACTGATCAGATAGCTTTTTTTTTTTTTTTTTTTTCTTTCTTAAGCAAGCATTTCAGACACTCAAAACTATTCCTTATTTTAATCCTATGAGCTCCACCAATAATTTGCACCAATTTTTTTTTTATCCAAATAGGAGCAACTTTACAATTTGGCCCCTGTAAAACTGAAATTGACCCTTTTTATGATTTTTGCTGTTTTTCGCCTATGACTCTGAAACTTTAGACTGTATAGATGAGGTGACATCAATGTTTACAAACACAAGTTCGCACCGGGTCTACTGACATGTTAGAGGTGCGAAGAGTATGCCCATACAGTTACAGCATTCAATAGCCTTATCACGCCTGATTGAGCGCGAATTTTAAAAGCGCAGCCCTGCAGATGCTCACGCATACTGCCGGGCAGTGCTTTGTTCATTGCCCGGTGCTGACGTCCACTCATCTATATACAGGGTGACCAAAAAAAACGTTACCCAAAATGAAAGTGATATTTTTCCACTTTCTGTAATTTGATATCTTTGGACTTTATTTTATCATAAAGAATGGGTAATAGAGAATCTTACCGGAATTTTTTGGTCGAGTGGTTCTCAAGATATGGCCCACTGAACAATAAGCCAGCAAAACAGACTTTTCTACGGAGCCTCATTTTTCTTAGGCAGGGAAATCCCCAATGCCCAATCGAGCAGATCGTGCCCTGACACAAGACAGAAAACTGGTATTTAGCACAACTGCTTTATATGATTTTTGAAAAGCCCGGTTGCCAAAACAATTTATGTGCACTTATCATTCAATCATGAAATACCCATGGACAAGTCGGTTTTGCGGACTCATTGTTCGTTAAATATCAGTTTTCTGTCTTGTGTCAGGGCAAGGGGTAGGACACGATCTGCTCGATTTTGGCATTAGGGATTTCAATGCCTAAGAAAAATGATCGTGGGAAACAAACTTGCGGTTTTAAAGGTGGAAACAATAATGCATATTGCAAGGTACTACTCATTACTAAATATTGACGGTAAACCATTACAATGGCAGTTTCTTTGTCTCTATCTTATGAATGGAATGCATTTGAAGGCTAAAATTTGAAGACAACAATGAGGAAAAATTCAGCCCTTTGTCTGATATCAACTTTGATACTACTTCTGGGTAAATCAAGCACGATCTGAAGACATACCTTTAGGATTAAGTTCTGGATAAACAGAACTCGTAGTCCAATACATCCAGCAGGTTCATTGATAACCGATATCAACCTTGGTTTTATTAGATAAATGTTTTTCAACGGTTTCTAGACCATTTTAGACCGGATTTTAAATCGCATGGGTACCAGACGAGAAACCCTGAGCATTTTTTATGAAACGTACAAAATTACTAAATATTCATCTGTTATCCACTGAAAAGTTGTAATTTTTGAGCCTGTCTAGCTAAATCATTCATTGCAACCCATCAACATATGATTTTGTAATCACGTAATCAATTAATTCAATAAGGCCGCCAATACCAAGTGTCTGATCGTGATCTACTTTTTACTGCAGTTTGGTAATGTCGTATCTAGCCTAAGTTTTCCAGGATGTTTTGACACTCAAGAAATTTATTAAACCATATATTTAACATATATAACAATATATTTCAAAAATTAGATTATTAATTCCTTCATTATAGTATACAACATGGCTTCCGATACTCCAAGAGGGCGAAGTAGCCGAGTGGTCTAATATGCTGAATATGCTCAATGCATTACGGACACAGCAGTGGCGTAGCCAGCTTTTTTTTCAGGGGGGCAGGGGGGCAGCTTCCCCCCTGTGGGGAATCTTGCCCCCGGCTACGCCACTGGGACACAGGTCAATAAGCAAACACATTACGGCATTTATTATTATAATTCACCTACATACCTACATACCTTTTTAATACAGTAATTTATATCGTTCGGATTTTTTAGGCGGGGAGTATATAACCGTTCGGAAGAATTTCTCCATTTGCTGACATCAACTACCAACGAAGCCATAGAAAATTAGTGTAATACGCATGTTCCAAAGACCCCTATAGCCCGGAGTCACAACATCCGGCGAAAGTACAACACGAAGTCTTGTGGACAGTTTCCACCGCTGTCACTGGATCAAAAGAGTATATAGATCAAGAGGTGACTTGCCAATGCAACTCCACATATTGCCAATGTCACAACCGGATTCCTTGAAGAGCAGGGTATTGACACCATCGACTGGCCAGTCAGGCCACCTGCTCTCAACCCATGTGCCTGTGAAACGATCAACACATAATGAGTACACTACACTGGCTGACCTTGGTGAATTATCCAGCGAGCATTGAACAACAATTCTCAACAGAACATTAACAATCTGGTAACAGTATTCGTCAATGCTGCAATTAGTCATTAGTGCAATGGAGTAAACAATTGGACCATAAGTCTCATCTTCATGACGCTTATTACATCTTTCTTTCATGAAAAATACAATATCAAAGAACTTTATTTGATACTACACTGTTGAACGTAAACTGTAAGCTTACATCTCATTGTTTGTTTTTCTTGTATTTGTCTTTTTTGTTTGCCTTGAGCAGTGAGTAAACCCAGGGGGGGCAGGGGCAGCGGCCCCCCGGTGGGGAATCTTGCCCCCCTCTTGCCCCCCTGAAAAATTATTGATTTACATAGGCCATACCTATACTAACAAATTTTCATGCTTGCCCCCCCCCTGAAAAGTCTATTGCTGCCCCCCCCCCTTTTTGCCCCCCCCCCCTGAAAAAAAGCTGGTACGCCACTGCCTGTGCGTTAATGTTTTAATTTTTTGGGGTTTATGAAACAGCAAAAGTCCAACTGATAGTTTCTTGCATATAATGGAGTTAAAATGTTAATCTAGTGTTTAGTCCCTTACTACTTATACTGTCAGAATTTAACACCATTGACAAATAATTGGTCAGGTGACTGGTTTTGCCATGGTAACCGTCGGTCCCATATTGGACCTTTATTTTGCTAGCTTGGATTACCAAACATCTAACTCCCAAACGATTGATGCTATCAGATGACACAAGGGAAATTGGTTTCGTAGGTCCACATCTTGGTGAATGAACTAAAACTATGTTCTATCAACGGGTAGGGGGGTTCCACATGTCGTTTGACTAAACTGCCATAACTACGGAACCGAATGTACGATGTGAGTCCACTTGAAGCAAACGAAAGCTCATCTTTCAAGCTAAAACTTTAAATGATAAACGTAATTTGCCAAAATATAACCCTGTATACCCCAAACCCCCTTAAGCTTAATTACTTCAGACAGCAATTAAATAAAATGAAAGGAAGAAAATCGTTTAAGACTTTTGAATTCTACAAAGTGCCGCTTTTCACATCATAATTTAGTTTTGACACTGTATTTTCAGTTCACCATTGCCCATACATTGATTTGATCTGTATTAGTCCAGGTCACATAATTACATTAATTTACTAAGTTCCTTTCTAAATGCAAAAAAGTGAATTTCCGCTCATTCGGGTAGTTTAATAAGGGACAACACGTTTTTGAGTGGAACATATACTCTGAAAGGAGTGAAAGTTTGACTTTGATAACAATAGTCCATTCTTTTAGAGTGATCGATTCACTTTAACGTTCATTTCAGGGGTAGATTTTACCACTTACAAAGGTGTTGGGTCCTCCATTCACTCTTTTTTTCACTTTTCACACTGTTTTCACATTCAGTTTAGAGAGTTGCATACACCCTTGAAGGAAAGTGGTGTTTGCTGGATTCAAGCAAATTATTTCAACCCTGCAACCGCTCCTATCCTTGGTTTGCGATGTGATTAACTATGAGCTGCAACGGAAAAGTGTCCGATTCACTTGTTACTTGCACAAGAGATGCAAATATACTGGACTTATTTGCAAGGAGATTGTCCGGGGTGTCGTGTTCCACTATCTCGCCTCATTTAGCACAACGATGGTATCTGATTTCAATAATGGGTTTGAAACCGGTGCTGAAAACGAAAACACAAACAGGTCCATTTTATTTTAATGTTGATTCAAAATTCTTATCGAAATGTGAATGGGATAAATCGTCCAAAATTTACCCAAAATATCGAGTACTGAACGAACGCCTCACTTAATGATAATTATCAGCGAACACTATACATGTGATTCTTCTTCTTCTTATCATGTCCAAACAAAGTGGTTCTAAATATGATCTCAGCCAGAGATGGGTACAACGTCTGGCTGCTTCCCCACAATGTTCCCTGATTCCGCAAGGTCCTGGGTTGTGCATTGTTGCTGCCAGCAGTGGGCAGACCATAGAGTTCCATTGTCTGTGGTGCTGTTCCACACCACAGGTAGTGTCCCTGACTGCGTCCAGGTAGCCCCACTTCGCAAGGAAAACGTTAGAATCGGCCAATATTGGTTCTCAATCTGTTGAGGCATCGCCTTTCATGCCCATGAGGATTCGGCTCCAGGTGGATGATGCTCACAAGGTTCAATCCAAGAGATTTTACTTGGTTTGATGAAGTCTCTCTTTCACAAGGCGACCTCTCTGAGCTCCCTTAGAGACTGTTCAAGAGGTTGGACTTTGCTTAAGAACTCTCTTCTGGATTTTTAGAAGGCGGTTTGCAGCGTGTATGTGTCCAGACATAGGATGCTTCACATTAGATACTTAGAAGCTACTCTTGCATGCTCGCTACGCTACGACGGATGTCTGGTTGAGCAATTCCTGCTAGGATGTATACGTTTTACATCCTGTGATAAGCCGGCAGGGGGGCATTGATCTTTCCCATACAGGGCAAGCATACTCTGCACATGAGTAGCACAGGGCAAGTGCCGTCGATCTTAGGGTATGTGGGCGAGCACCCCATCTTGTGCCAGTGAGTTTGTTCAAGATGTTATTGCGTGAACATACTTTACTCTTCGTCTTCTCGATGTGGTCGTATAAGAGAAAAGAAGTAGCGGCCAATGTAACTCCTAGGTGGACAGGGTTATCACAGTGCTCCAGGGGTGTTCCAGACCAGGTAACTTTAAGCTGACGTTTGGCTTCACGGTTGCGTAGATGGAAAGAACACACCTGTGTCTTAGATGGATTTGCACATAGGTGGTTTTCCTCATAATAAGGAGTGAGTTCATCCAAAGCTTTGGAGAGTCTCTCTTCAACAACTGTGAAGTCGGCATCTTGTGCGCTAATTCCAAGATCGTATGCATAAATAAAACGACAGGTTCCTGCACTCTTAGGTTGGTCGTTGGTATAGCTGTTGAACAGGAGAGGTGCAAGCACACTCACTTGTGGTAGACCATTCTTGAGCCTACGCCATCTTCGCTCCTAGCCTACTTGGCAGTTACTAACAGGGGAGACCACAAGACGGTTCCCTACTTCTCCCCATTGTGATCATATAAGAATTGAACAATTGTCCTTTACTTTTTCTGAGAGGGTTGAAAATGATAGCCACAAGAATGAATCATATTTTAAATACTTTTGTCAAAGAATAATTGAATCGATCAAATACGGCACTGATGATATGACTACATTTTCTCAACCGCGAAGGAATTCGCTAATTCAGATAATTTTGCAATTAAACTTAACTAAAAAGCATATTCCACATTTTTTTCTTTTTCTGTGTGCTCTACGAAGACAACAAATGCTAACACTTACCGCTATCGTGATGACCGTTTTGTCAAGGAAAGCAGAACTAACCACTTCTTGCAGAATCTTTTCCTGCAAAATCCAAACAAAACATATTGACCTTTTCAGAACTCACTTTGCGTTGCATTGGATCATTACCATGGTATTTACTTAAAACACTGCTTCACCTTTATGTACGTCCAAAGAGGTGAAACAAAGATGGTGGAAGCAAATCTCGTCGTAAGAAAAAGGCGCGAAATCGGTATAATGCTAATAATAATGTTATTAATAATATATAATAACACTAAAATGAACGTTAGGAGGAAAATTGAATTATTCACTAGGTTATAATGAGCTCTTATAGTTATTCAAATTAATTAATATTCATATATATTGTTATTCTAGTGGATTAGATCAATTTGCATAAAATTAATAATCATATCCTTTTACGGAATAAAGCGCAAACAATGAATGAAATTCCCCCCTAACGTATTAATGAGTACATATGAATGGTGTTTTTCCCCTATAGTCGCACATAAGGTCGTAATGCTAATAATAATAATAATAATAAGCATAATAATAATAATAATAATTACGCTAACAATAATAATACCGGTTAATCACTCGGTGCAGCTCGAGTATAACCCACATTCAAACTATGCAAGCTTGGCACTTTTTTCATTTTTTCCCCAGTGACGCGTGCTTCTGTTTTTCAACCTTATCCTTAAGTTTGGTGCCATACTTTCACTTTAGTAGTCAGAGGTCATTTTAAAAAAAAAAAACCCTTGGCAAGGGGGCCTTTGGTTGGAGTTTTTTAATCTTTGAAAATCTAACAATTTGGCAAACATTTGACATTGGGGGGCCTTCAACTGCAATTTGTGCCTAAAAAAGCACCTGTTTAATTTGATAAAATTTAGTAATAAATATACAAGTTTTGTAATTTTTGTGACCCATAGTTATACGAGAGAATCTGGTAATACTACCGCACATACCACCCCCACCCGGCCCGCATCCCGGCTGGCCTCACTTTCCACTAAATACGAACCGTGGGTACGCACCCGAGGTGTTTATAATTCGATATAAGAAACTTTCGTATTTTTCCACAACTGGATTAGTTGCCGCCTTTTTTCACCTAACATAAATTTAATAACATACGTAGAATATTGCTATAATAGCGATTAGAAAATCTGCATAACTACCGTGTCGAAGTCAATTGAAGCTGTAGCCTCATCCATGATCAGGATACGCGAGTTGCGTAGAAATGCTCGCGCCAAACAAAATAGTTGACGCTGGCCAACGCTGAAGTTTTCTCCTCCTTCAGACACTTCATAATCTGTTTTAAGATTGAGAATTTTTTCATTAATGGTAAGATTGATTTTTTGTCCTTTTTGTGGGCCGCCAGCTATAGCAACTTAGCAACCCGTTGTGCGTGTGTGTGTGTGTGAGTGTAGATGTGTGTGTCACTAAAATGTTGTTTTTTCTAAAAACTTTTAATTAACCTCAATTGAAAGTTGAAGTTCAATTGTAACCAAACTTGTGTCATAAGTGCACCATGGATCCCTCATATGTTGATGTGGTCAAAGGTCATGTGCCAAGGTCAAAGGTCATGGAGCGGCCCACGCTTATAGTCTTTGAATATAGCGAGCGCGAAAGCCGAGAACCGCGAAATTCTAGTTCTTTTTGTTTCTAAAAGAAATTATTCATCATCTCAAGGCGCTTTCGTGCGGATGAATTATCCTCAGCTGCAAATTTAAGATCCTCTACTGCAAGTTTAAAATTTTTTTATTTTCCCTGTCGCATGATTTCATGCACTTATATGAACCATTTCTGTACCATCTTTTCTACCTACCCAGACCCGATTCCAATTCTGATACAACATGCTTCATTTGCGCTGTTTCTAGAGCATCCCACAACTCCGCGTCAGATTTTGTGCCTTCTGGATCAATATTTCCTCTGTTAAAAACAAAACAACAATATAGAGATTTACACATCAGATGTTAGGAAGAGCAGCTTCAAACTGAAACAAGGGTAGTTTGATTTTCACAACAAACAGAAGTCACAATCAAAAGAGTAAAGTTGACCTTAATTGTGTGAGCGTGTTAAGATTGGCCCACTTTGGAAGTTTGCTTTTGGTGTTTTAGGCTCTGGTTCTAATCAAGCTGGGCCACTGAAGTCACTTCTTGATTTAATTTGAATAAGCGCTATAAGGCCGTTCTCAAACCTCAAGCCGCACGTGCTTTCGCCAAACACAAACGAGGTACACGAGAGTGGACAGAAGTGCGACTGCCTGAGTACACTGGTGTACCTTGTGCATGCAGACCACTCTCCCTAATATGCTTTATTTGGAATTGAACAAACGAACCATGAAAACACCTCATCCTTCGGACAGGACGTTAAGCCATCAAATCCCAGGGGCGTAACCGGACCTAAGCCTCCGGGGGGCAAGACTCAAGAAGTTTTCCCGATTGCTGTACCAGCTTGGAGGAATGATTAAAGTGCGAGCGTGTTGCCGCGAAGGCCTACACGGGTGGGGTTCAGGGAGCGGGGGGCGAGAGGCGGAGCATCCCCCCCCCCTGCTCCTGGGTTTTGCCATCTTAAAAGGAATGTTTTAGAGCACAAATTTCAAAATAAATTCGTTTGAAGCTACAATTAATACTTTTAATTAATACTCTTCGCCTTTCCTTCTCTTTCCCCCTCTCCTTCACTTTCTTTTCTCCCCTTCTTCTCGTCCCCATTTTTGTTGTCTGGGTGGAGTCTGCCCACTCCCCGCTGGTTACGCCACTGCAATCCCATGTAGAACATACTAGAGAACCTAACCTGTAGACCATAGTTTCGTAATGAGAGAAAAGGGGTACGGATGATAGGGTCGTTTCAGAAGGACAGACAGTTTGAACAGCGATATTTGTTACACTACAATTCTATTACCGAACATTACCTTATGCTCCCAGTGAAAAGAATCGGCTCCTGCGGAATGATAGAGAGACGTCGACGCAGTGTTCTCAGGGGTAGATTTGCAATATCTTCACCATCTATGATTATTTGACCTGCGATTGAAAAGAAATGCGAATTTTAATATACAGTCCTTGCTTGAAAATGTTTTTTTTTAATTTCGCTGCATGAATACAACATATTTCGTTTAGCAGTAGTTTTTTATGAACACCCTATGCAAAAGAATTGTATTCTTTCTCTCACGACAAAGTAAAATCGAATATTGGAAAAATTAAAATCGTGAGCTCAATTGTAATATTTCACGCATTTCAATATCACTATTACCTTTGTAATTGCCTATCACTCAATTGTAATATTTCACCCATGTTAATATCACCAATACCTTTGTAATTGTCTATCACTCGGAATAGGGACAGTGTAAGAGAAGACTTTCCACTTCCGGTACGACCACAAATTCCAACCTGAAATAATTTGGAAAATTCTTAAAATTATTATAATTATACTGTCACAGTATTTGTATTGAAGTTAACAATCAATAATCAATATCGGAGTTTTACTTAGATGTGTGACATCAACGACGCCCATACCATCACATTGAAGTCCTCTACCTTACTGTAAACAATGGTATAGTAGACGAGGAACTTAAAGTGCATTTCGTGACCGATAGCCTCGTTTCCCGACTAACTTAAAAAAGCTGATATTTTCATATCATAACAGTTGGCCTATAGTCAAAGGTCCGAAATACCCTTTAAACACAAATAAATGAGCCACGTGCACAAATGATCTAAATTTTATATAACACTGTTTTAATTATTTTATCCAGATTGGTTCAAAAATTTGGTATGTCAAAAACAATTACAATAATATTACATATATACTCAATGATTTTAGTTTTTATATACATAAGGTTTCAAGGCCTCTAATGTCCAGGATTAAAAGAAGCGTTGCAGTCAACGATGATATGTCCTCACAGCGAAGACTCCAAACAGGCGCGGATCCAGAGGGGGCGGAGGGGGCGCGCGGCCTATCCCCGGTAATCTGCAAATTCTTGCAAAATCAGCCCATTGGTCTTTTTGGACAGTTACAACAGCCTTTCAGCATTCAGCCCCCCGGTATTTTACATTTTTTTCAAATCCTCGGATCCGCCATTGCAAAATGACAGCATACAAGTTCAAAAAAATGCACGGGTAACGAAATCCTTGAGACAATCTTCTCAGGTCTGGAAGATATTTTAGTCCAGTAGTTCAAGACCGACGGGGGGGTTTCTCCCTCGACGACACTAATATTCTGCAATACAATACAGGTATTCTATATACCATCATCCTCATCATCATCATCATCATCATTCGGCTGCGGAGCAGGCGACTACAAGTTTCTCCAAGCACTGTGATCATTTGCCAATGCAGTGATGTTTGCTGGCTGTAAATAATGGTCAACGTCCCCTAGGAGGTTCTGGATGTAGGATACATAGCTTTTCCTCTGACGCCCAGGTCTCCTCTTGCCATGTCTTGGTTCGAAGAGAGCATATCGTCTACATGGCTCATCTTCTGGCATTCGGATAATATGGCCAAGGTACCACCATCAGTCTGCCGCTAATGTCCCCATTTAGAACCACAAACTGGAATCCCTTTTTGATTCCAAAAACTGAAGCTCTTTTGGCTTAAACGAAGACAGCAGACAGCTCTCAAGCTCCTGTGGTATCCAATATATTATAAATCCTGGCACTATGTACTACAACGATCTACCCTTATTGGATCAAAACTAGCTATAACTTTACTGTTATAGCTCCTGGTTACTGGTTGGCAAAGTTGTTATTCTCCACTCTCGATCTCCTTATATAAGGATTTCACAACTAGTATTTCCCATTTCTTAAAATAGATACTATCACATCATCATGCATAAACATAAGCTTGCACTGTCCAATTGGATTTCACATAAATTACATCATCTGCTTTGCATCATCTTACATAATTGACCTCAATGGAAATTACCTAGTTCTGCAATCTGTATGTATGCCCCACATATGCTCATAATCATTTATTCTTATTAATTAGCTCATCTAACTCCAGCAAATCACAAAATCTACCGTTGGTCGTTCTTTTTATGGTAGACGTTTCATATAAAAGTCCCATGGATGCAAATGAGGTATTGCCATTCATTCCGTCAAGCGCTACTGCAGAACGTCATACAGCCCATGCATGACGGAATCAATTGCAATACCTCATTTGCATCCATGGGACTTCTATATGAAACGTCTACCCTTTTTACAGTGTTACATTGATAATGATAACGATACCTTTTCTCCAGGTTTGATAAAGAGATTAACTGACTTTAAAATACTGGGTAAGTCACTAGCGTATCGAACATGGATATCCTCTATTTTGATCTCTCCCCGGTGAGGCCAGGAGCTTGGTGGTTCTCGACCTGCAATAGATCATGACCAGGTACACATAATATGACGTTCTATACATGGAGATATTTAATTAAGGTATTTTAGTAAAAATGGTTGGATGTTCAAAGGACACAATGGTATAGAAAACTATTCAGAAATAATGAAATGTACCCTTAATGAAATTACTTCCACAATTTAGATATTTACATTCTGTAAAAGAGGGAGGAGTAACTAATATTATTTTCCTTGTAAACTTCACTTCTCTGCCACAGAGAGCCAAGGATGCTGACATTACTGTCAGCGTTTTATCAAACTTGAAAAGCATACAGTCATCAGCTGGCAGACCATTGCTATTGTATATGCGCTAATGTGGCTAATTCACCTTCCACTTGTCAGATCAATATCTTCCTACAAGCCTGAAGTACAACGTCTGATCTGAATGTTTTTGTGTCAAAAACATGCACGAAACACTGTAAATTCTGGCCAAGGATGCAACAACGTTGAAGTGTCCATGGTCAGGAATTGCCTGTACTTTTGTTTTTTTAACTGTTTTAAAGAATGTAAACCTCCAAATTGGTTTTCAAATTGTTGAAGTGGATTCAGTAAGTGGTCTGTTTTCATTATGGCTGTCATTTTTCTATAATGCAATTGTGTCCCTTTAAGTGTGCAATTGCTTTCATGGTACAGTTTTTCATCGGATTTCAAACAATTTGTCTTTGAACTCTGTATAATGTACACATTTAACGTAAAATTGTGTTTGCGTCATATTAATACCTTTCTTGCCAATAGACGATTTCTTCACAATATAAATAAAAGAAAATAAAACCAATGAATACACAACTAGACACATAGACACATCTTCCATTCAGACTGTCTTCAAAATGACTTCAAGAGACGCATCTTACAAAACCAAAGTGTCCTGCATAAAAACATGACTTGTGAAGAGATGTGACATTTTAAAACTTGCTTAGAGACATGACTTTGTGTCTACTTGGACACATCTCAAAACTGGCTTCACATTAAGTGTTTTTTTCGCAAGATACCATCTTTACAGTGTAAGGGGGCTGTAAGGGGTGAAATTCCAATGCCTCCCATCTTAAAATGAAATGCATGCGAGGTATTTGCAGATGCGTAGTGTCATTATATTACGAAAATTCACTGTTTTATTCAAAACGGAAATTAACAGCACGACTATCTTCGGTGTCTACTGAGTCAGTTCGCGTCTCTAAATTTAAAATCAACTTTCACCTTTTCCATTTCAAATGTTGTATTTTAACTATGGACTAATCATTGCTACCCTCCTGTTGGCTCGTTATGTAATTGCTTATAGTTTTTTGCACTCTCTCAACCGCATTCATCTGAATCTCAGTGGTCAGCCGAGAATCGAACGATAGCCCACATGAAATAAGGAACTAACCCAAACAAAATGGTTTCACATATAATAGGCCTACGGGGAGATGTCCGTGCCCTAAAGCTTTGGAGACTCAATACTCAAACGTGAAGCAAAATAAATCTACTTTTGAAATAAGTTAATCACCTCCCCCCTCCGGCTATCCGGTTTGCTCCATACCATAACTCGTTTCAAGGTTTCTTGACACGCTCATGGAGGGTTTTATGAAAAGACTACGTGTGTTTTCAATCTTTTGATCCAAGGATTAAGTACAAATATTAAGCAACATATTTTGATTATTATTACCCCCCCCCCATATAAAAAAAAAAGTTGTTTGTAACCCGACCCGACCTGCCGAATCAACAATGTTAATACAAATTAGCACAAAATTAAAAAACAAATGTTAAACTATATTGTGTTTGATTTGTTTAGGACTAATCAAAAGTATGACCGAAGGGGCAGTGTCTTATAAAGTTGTTTTCAAAGTAAAAATACTCAGCTGTCACAAGGAAAAAACAATATTTAGGACAATTCTCGCAATTTATAATACGATTTGATGCCTGTTGAGTTACCCAAGCCTGACAAATTTTTGAACGCAAGGGTCGATTATTGCCCGTTATCCCAACTTCCATTTGATGAACACGGAAGTGATTATTATGTTGAAAACAGCTCAACGAAAGAGGTTGTGTCGAAAGAAAGGGTTACCGTAAAAATACTAGCAAAATTTAGGGTACATTGCAATCACCGACCAATTATATAACAACACAAATTAAACAGTGAATGTGCAATAATTGTATTACGCTGGCTCGCATGTCGAAGTTCTCCATTGATGCATCGAGAAAGAAAATTCATCGCTTCGAGGCCATCGTTGGCGGCGGCAACCAATTACGAAACGCATAGACCAAATAAGAGAGAGAACCGCTACTTCCCCGCACTCCGCTGCATGGATTGCCTTGAAGTTAGGTACAGACAACTCTGGGGGGCTGGGAGACAGTTGCATACGCACTAAGTTCGCACAACCTGTCGCGCAGTACGGGTACGATACGCAATTTTCGCGCGTAACAAAAGGCGATACGCGAATGTATATTGCACAGGGGCCGGATAGTCACCGCGCGCGTGGAATGTTTTTTGAAGCCCAGTTTGAAAAAACAAAAATGGCTTGCAAGAGGGCGGTATTTTCATGCGCCAGAAAAAACGTAAGGCGACTCGCAAATTGTAATCGCTGGTCCTTGAGAAAAATACACATTTTAAACACATTCAGTTTTCGTTAGTGGGTTTGTCTGGCTGTGTTATCATTTTGTACAAAAACAAACAAACAAGTTGAAGTTAATTCTGTTCTCCGCATTTTTCTTTCCCCTGTTAAGTTTGGTTCTTTACTGCTTCTTGAGGATTTACACGTCTTTTAAGATCTGACATTCCAAAAATA
>JAMKCH010036310.1:0-14553 GCA_023653785.1 Ophioderma brevispina
CTAAATAGTGAGAAAATGAAGTATTTGATGAAATTTGTCATATACCATCTTCTGCAAATACACATACAGCGATGGCATCTCAAAATCTACACTAAACAGCTGATTGTGGTTCACACAAAGATCAATGTTTGTGTTTGAGGTTAAACTGTACAGTCATGCTGCACAGTATTACGCTTATAAATCTGGGATATTCACAGGAAAGGCTTTTATAATTATGATCTGAAGTTGGAATTTTGATATGCATGTACAGAAATTACAGAATCGGATAAAAAGTACTGCCTTGCAGGTTATGTTAGCACATCCATGCCAGTAACAAAAATACCAATACAAATTTTGGTGATTTTTTTTTTTGATGTTTCAGATCAGGAAATTGCTGCTTATCCCTTTAACTGCAGTAATTTCCTAGATATCCACAGATTTAGTAGTAGGGGGACGGGTGGGGTTCATATTGTAGACATACATTTCAGTTGCATTTATCACATGTTAGTGAACGTGACATTCGGCGGGGATATATTTACGCATCGCGTAAATCCGAGTTCGCCTTGTTTTAGATCAGGAAATCACTGCTTATCCCTTTAACTGCAGTAATTTCCTGGATATCCACAAATTTAGTTTTTCACTCTCCTTGGAATGAAATGGATAAATCTATTTCATTCCAAGGAGAGTGAAAAACTGGAGGCTGAAACTTAGGCACAGTAATGAGAAAAGTATTACCTTTCATATGCTGCCAAATCTCAATCCAGTTAAAACTAGGGGGTGGGCAGGGCTGACAATTGGAGCACACTTTTAATGGTCAATTAATCTTGCCTCACTATCTCTAGATGTTTGTCCATGATACTTTCATCAGATTTCCTTCTGTGATTGTCCAGTGTTTTGTTTCTTCTTGTGTAACTGTGCCAGGTCCGTAACCAGATTTTTTTTAGGGGAGGGGCGATTTTTGTGTCGCCTGCCCTAAGGCAGGAAGACACATAGGGATCACTTTTTGTCCACTGTAGTTGTTGATGTCTGTTGTTGTTGTCTGTTGGTGTGTTGTTGTGAAAAAGGGTTAACATTTGCTTGTAATATCCGCATACTTTGATGGATTTAAACCAATCTTGGGTCACAGGTCCAACATGGCATCCCCCATTTGTTGATGAGGTCAAAGGTCACATACCGAGGTCAAAGGTCACGTGAGGTCAAGTTGTAAAATAGGCTGAAAATGTAAAATGGACCTCATGTGAAAAGTTGAAGTTCAATTGGAACCAAACTTGAGTCATAGGTGCAACATGTGATCCCTCATTTGTTGAGGTCAAAGGTCACATACCAAGGTCAAAGGTCATGTGAGGTCAAGTTGTAAAATAGGTCAAAAATGTAAAATTGTTTATGGAGTTTACTTGCAAACCCTCATTTGTTTATGAGGTCAAAGGTCACATATCAAGGTCAAAGGTGATGTTAGGCCTATCATTCACAAACCGCGATGGCAGGCGACACAAGCGGTCCGATGTATTTTTTTTTCTAAGGGGGGGGGGGCAATTGGGTAAATATGAAGTTACCAAAATGTTAACCTTTTTCAACAAAAAACAAACCCTTATTTTTTGCCTCATTTTTGGCCCTCATTCAGCTCCTTTTAGGGATTTGGGGGCTTTTTGAAATTGGGGGAGATCTGAACTGTGCACACAGTACACTTTGTGAGCATGCCCTCCTGAAGTGAACAAAAGGGGTTACTTATAAACAAATTTTAACATTTCATGGGGCATGCTGCAATCCAACAAATGACTGATGAACATAATAGAGTAATACTAGTCTTGTTCAGTAACATTTGTTTTCTTACCAGCATCTAAGGGAGATAAGATTTTAGACATCTCATCACAACCCCAATGGTAAAAGAGATGCATGTTAATTAATGTTGTTGGTCCAATTTTTTGTATTGCGTTTTGTGTCGCCACTGCTTACAATTGTGCTCAAAATAAAAGAGACAGATTTGCATGGGTTCAAACAGCTGTGCATGATATGGTGATATGGCGGTGATATGTTGGAAGGACCTGGGAAGGAGGACCAACATATATTTGCCAGTTGCAGAGTTCACTTGATTTGAATTTGACGCCCAAAAAAGGCAATGAAAAAATGTCCAAAACCCAGGATGTGAAACATTTTTACTGCCCTATCACCTGCATTCTTGGTTGGGTATGATAGTATCAAAATTTGGCACACATTTTGTATGCAAACACTGGATACATACCTTTGTTTGTACATTGAATCTTTATGCCAACACTCTTCAATTCCTGCAGAATTTCCCATCGTCAGTCTCCCTTTTCAGCTGTACCAAGGCCCATTTGACTTTGCGTTTCATTCTGGACAGGGAGATGTCTCACAATGTTGGGTGAGAGTATAGATGTTTCTCGAGGTGTTTCCCTTCGATGGGGATTAGCTTTTCATCAGGACTCAGTGTTACAGAGAACTTATGACAGCCATAGGGTATCGCCAACCCTTGGGCCAGCACCTTTGTTGCTTTCTTTAAAGTGTATCCTATTTTCTTGGCCAAACTTTAGCTAAAGGTTTCATATAGTTGGGTATCCTCATTGCATGTATCCAGCCATTTCTTTGTTGCTTCTATAACTTGTTGAAGTTGAGTGGATTTATTAGGTCTGTGAGTGATGAATTCCTCTCACTGCTGTTCATTTCTCTATACTTAATTACCAATCTCTCTACTTAACTGGTTTCTTACAAACCCATGCTTGTCTTGATCATGACTTTTCTTGTGGTCGCAAAGTGATGTTAATTTACTTTACAATTGAGATACTTTACCAATTAAAAAAATATATTTCCACAGAAAATTACAGCATATCCTTATAATTAGAAAGTAATTGCGCTTTAAGAAAACTCACCATCCATGGTGTGAGCTGCAAATGTTCTCAGTGCTTCAGCTGTCCTGCTGAAATTTTGATCTACATCATTGTGAGTGTGTCCGACTGTGAGGAAGTTAATTCTAACCTGTTGTATAAAAAGAACCAAAAAACCTATATGAGCCACAGAAGTACTAGTCAAAACACATCATTGCATGTATATATAAATGAACTTGTGAATTAATGAAATCATACAAGTTACATCAAAATTTATCCTTGCAGGAGCAAAATAAAGAAATAGCAATATACTGACAAACCAGGGGTGTTTTGAACCAATCCCATAATGCATTGCAATGTGCCTATACCTTACATGTCAGTACTTGGGATCGATAGAAAGTGTTCCAAAAGTTTTAGAACCACAAGACATTGAATGATTATTCTAAAAATTCCCTAAGTACTAATGCTTTGTGGGCATAAAATGAGCGTAAAAGTCAGGGTTTTTATGCATTTAGAATAGGATTGTTGTGGGATCACATGACCCTATTGAAGTGCAATTTCCTATAACTGGTGCATTGTGGGATTAAATCAATACACCCTCTACTGACAAACAGACATCACATGTTCATCAGCCAGAATTAGAATCCATCTAAAGAGCTTTCACAACACTTACCTTCTTAACAATTCAGAAGGCAACCAGTGCATAGCAAAATCCCAAGACATATTTTTGTTTTCCCTCCAGCAGCTATCAAACTGCAGATATAAGTCATCTGGTAACTTGCCGAAAGTGTGCCGGTGCTTTTGCATGCTGTTCCAATGTGTGAACGAGAACATTAAGTGTCAAGTTACTATCAGATGGCAAATCAGCAGTATTGATAAATGCAACTGCTCTTTCCAAACTCCAATGGGCGAGTGCTCCAGTAAAATGGGTGTGGACACGCCAATTATGTTGAGTTGTTTTGTCTTGCCTGCTGACATGTGGAACAGATGTCTAAATGCTGATCCATTCCATCTATACATCTGCAAAGATAGTTGTCACTTTTGCGGGCCTTTTCCTTGTGCCAGCTGTAGGCATCCATTTATCTCCTGTCAATGATAGAATGTTAATTGTTATTCTTAAAGGAACATTTCATGATCCACAACCCCTGACTTATCTAAAAAAAAAGTTGAGATTTTTACATCATCTGAACCGTTAGCCTTAGTAATCCATGTGTACCTAATCGTACATGCAAATTTGGTCATATTTTAAGAAATTTGCAATTTGTATTTTCCGTCCATAAACGGACAGAAATTACAGCACAGTGGCCTATGGGACCGTGAGAAACAAGCAATTGCTCATAACACAAAACCGCAAGATCGGAATCAACTCAAATTTTGTGAATAAGCTTATCTCAATGATATCTAGTGAACAATGGGTAAAACAGAAGGTGCTGGAACCACGAAATGCACCTTTAAATGTTCAGTTGGTATATTGTAAAATAGTTGTTGTTTAAAGGGAGAGTAAGCAACTTAAAATCAGCCACTTTATGGGATATCATTTTTGGCAAAAAGACTTTCAAACAATAAAAAATAAATGAATTGCCAATAATGTCCTCTAGATCATTATTTATTTTATATTGTGTCATATCTATGTATGCTGATTGCACTATCAGCCACCACCAAAACATTGTTTCTAGCGTATTCTTCAGGTAAAATATGTTGGAAATAAATATTCTGTGAACAACAGCCAATATTTGTCCATGGTGATCAAAAACAAAAACAAAATTTTGTTCGCATGGTTGGTATTATTGCAAAACATTACTGAAATTTTTGTAAAAAGCAAACAAGGGTTAAACATTAAATTGTTTATCAGTGTTCCTATGTAAAGGTGCATAATATAATCCAATTTTTGAAATTGGTAATTTTACATGAATTATCACCCAAATGTAATTCCAAGTTCATATAAAATCAGTCAACTGCCTATATATTTAGAGGGATAAGCAGCGATAATGCGAGAGAATAAAGAAATGTGAAAATAGTACAATTCCATATAACTACTTTAATGTAGGAACAAAAACACCAAATAGTGAAAAAATGAAGTATTTGAGGAAATTTTCATATACCATCTCCTGCAAATATACATAGTGATGGCATCTCAAAATCTACACTAAACAACTGATTGTGGGTCACACTAGTACAGAGCAAAACAGATCAATAATGTTCATGTTTGAGGTTAAACTGTACAGTCGTGGTGCACAATATTATGCTTATAAATCTGGGACATTCACAGGAAAAGGCTTTTGATCTCAAGCTGGAATTTTGATATGCACGTATAGAAATTACGGAATCAGAAAAAAGTACTGCCTTGTCTTTAATACACAGATTTCAAGCCAACCACTTGCAGGTTATGTTAGCACATCCATGCCAGTAACAAAATACCAAAATACAAATTTTGGTGATTTTTTTATGTTTCAGATCAGCAAATCGCTACTTATCCCTTTAACTGCAGTAATTTCCTGGATATCCACAAATTTAGTAGTTTTTCACTCTCTGTGGAATGAAATGGACAAATCAATTTCATTCCAAGGAAATAGGCCAAGAGCATTAGTTATAAGGTGGACATGGCTGATAACAAGCTAGGATAGGTCAAGGAATATGTGTAGAATAACATACTAAAAGTCCCCAAGAATCCCAGTTGTGGAACTTAGAAAATCCAAGATGGCGTCCAAAATCAGGCGCGGACCCAGGGAGGGGGCGCGTGTCTCCCGGTAATTCTGCAAATTCTTGCAAAATCAGCCCATTTTGAGCTATTTTGGACCAGCTACAGTCTTTCAGCCCCCCATTTTTCAAATCCTGGATCCGCCATTGAAAATGGCCACCATTTCCCATTTTTATCATAACTTTGCCTCCAGATTAGCATGAAATGTAAAAATGGTGTCTAATCATGTTTTAAGGTACAAGAAATCCAATAAAACTATTACCTAGGTACAATCAAAAGCTTCTAAATAGCCTAAACCAAGATGGCGCCCAGATAGTTATTCCAAATGGCCGCCATTTTCAAATAAATTTGCCTCCAGCGACATTAAAAAATCTGCAAAGTATCCAAATGTATAATTTAGGCTACCAATAATTTAATACATTTGTTGTCCAGAGGACCCACTACTTATAACTACCTTAAATGTACACAATACATTGAAAGATAGTGCACCATATATGCTATATCAGTCCTGGACTTCGTCTGAGTTCACAGCTGTTAGCTCAATCTCCTCATCATAAGCTAGTGCTGGCGCTGTGTTATGACATGACTGGCTGCTGCATTTATTGCACATCAAAGTGCAATAGAGTCCAAGTTTCTTGCAACTGCAAATCATAGTGCTGCAACCATCCGTTCTGCACCCACATGATACCATGTTAAGCAAGGTGTCAGGGGCAACAGGAATGACCATTTCTACAGGCAGAAGTGCTCCATCTTGTAATTGCCACCCCCATTCTGTTGGGGGCAGATTGTTGCCCATCGATCCACTGTTGTACAGTGTGATAAGTGCGGTATGAATGTTGCTTAGCTGCAGCACTTGTTGGAGGCAAACTCGCTAGCTGAAATTCAGAACTTAAAGAACTGCGACCAATTGCTCTTTTGTATGCAATGGGCGGTATTTGTTAAGCGAGTCGTAGCTGCTGGCCCCATAAAGCTTCAAAATAAAGGCTTCTCCAACTCTCTCCACATCCTCATGGGTGCTATCACTGTTTGTAAAAGTGTCAAGAGAGTCATATTCCTGCTTCTTGTGTACCATATTGATGCCTTAGTCTTACCTTGACGAAAAATGGCAGACAACGTATCACACTCCGACACTGCAAGAAAAAACAATAAGTTATCTTTGGTATCTCCTATAGCATCCTGAATGAATGTGGAAAACTGTTAGTCTTGCTGCGGCATAACATGAACATGTCTGTAGCATCACTTGCTCGAGCCACTAACATGACAAGGTCAGTATCATTTCCAACTACAGCTACTGGAGTCTCCTCTGCCTCTGCTACAGCTAAGGCTGTTGAAACTATCAGCCTGTCTGAATCAGCTTCTGCCTTTTTGACACATATGCCCGCCATTAGCAATTTCTCACGCAGAAGTTGTATGAATCTTTTCTTATTGTTACTATTTGCCAAGAATGATTCCTGGTTAGTGGTGGAGAGGAAAGCTGACATTGGGGGTGCTCTTCCATCATGCCAATGCCGCAGTCCGTCCTGAAAAAGTCTAAGGTATAGCCATGACTGCAATCCATCAGTGTGGCTTCAATCTGGTAGAACATCCAGCCTATTCACCCGATTTGGCACCGTCTGACTACTATATCTCTTCCCAAAGATGAAAAAGGAACTCCTCAACTTTTTAATTTTCTCGCGTAATTGCTTCAATAGGTCCGGCAAAACTCTCAATGTTTGATTACCTGCAAGTTAAAAAATAGAACAGATATACACATGAAACTTCTGGATTTTTCATTTGAAGAATGAAACTGTAGACGGTGTAAATTTAAAACTTTGTAGCATATCTCTTTCTACCTTAGGCTTAGAACTTATCAATCACCCCTCGTATTCCTGGACCTACCCTGAAAAAATCAGCTTGTTATCAGCCATGTCCACCTTTAAGGCCATTTTGAACTAATGCTCTTGGCCTAAAAGTGAAAAACTGGAGGCTGAAACTTCAGGACAGTTATGAGAAAAGTATTGCCTTTCATATGCTGCCAAAATCTCAATCCAGTTAAAACTGGGGGGTGGGCAGGGCTGACAATTGGAACACACACTTTTAATGGTCAATTAATCTTACCTCGCTTTCTCTAGATGTTTGTCCATGATACTTTCAACAGATTTCCTCCTGTGTTTCTACAGTGTTTTGTTTCTTTCTTCTTGTGTAACTGTGTCAGGCCTGTCACCAGATTTTTTAGGGGAGGGGCCATTTTTTTTCAAGAGGGGGGGCAATTGGGTAAATGTGAAGTTACCAAAATGTTAACCTTTTTCGACAAAAAAAAAAACATAAACCCCCTATTTTTTGCCTCATTTTTGGCCCTCATTCAGTTCCTTTTAGGGATTTTTTGAAATTGGGGGTGTTCACCCCACCGCTCCCCTGGTTACAGGCCTGAACTGTGCACACAGTACACTTTGTGAGAATGCCCTCCTGAAGTGAACAAAAGGGTTAAATATAAACAAATTTTAACATTTCATGGGGCATGCTGCAATCCAACAAATGACTGATGAACATAATAGAGTAATACTACTCTTGTTGAGTAACATTTGTTTTCTTACCAGCATCTTAGGGAGATAACATTTTAGAAATCTCAACACAACCCCATTGGTCAAAGAGATGCATGTTAATTAATGTTGTTTTTCCAGTTTTTTGTATTACGTTTTGTGTCGTCACTGCTTAAAATTGTGCTAAAAATAAGAGACAATTTGCATGGGGTCAAACCGCTGTGCATGTGGCGACATGGCAGTGATATGTTGGAAGGACCTGAGGAGGACCAATGTATATTTGCTGGTTGCTGAGTTCACTTGATTTGAGTTTGACGCCCAAAAAAGGCAAAGGCCAATACTTTGAAAAATGTCCAAAACCCAGACGTGAAACATATTTTTACTATTTTTTACTTGACCTAACACCTGCAATCTCGGTTAGGTATGAGTATCAAAATTTGGCATACATTTTGTATGCAAGCATTGGATACATACCTTGTTTTGTACATTGAATCTTTGTACACAATCTTTATGCCAAACCTAGGCCTGCAGAAATTCCCATCGTCAATCTCCCTGTTTAGCTGTACCAAATCCCATTTGACTTTCATTCTGGACATTGAGATGTCGGGTGAGAGTGTAGATGTTGCTGGAGGTGTTTCTCTTCGATGGGGATTAGCTTTTCATCAAGACTTAGGGTTACGAGAACTTATGGGACAGCCATGGGGTATCGCCAACCCTTGGCCAACCCTTAGTGAGCATCACTTAGAGATTAATGGCTGAATATTTTTAGCTTTGAGTGCATTTTATTGTCAAAAAATCAATGCACGCGAGCTCAGTTTGACGACGAATAATGGCACAAGCCCGCAGGGGCGCGTGCCATTATGAGTCTAGTCAAACTGGCGCAAGTGCATTGATTTTTTGCTAATGCACGAGAAACTAAAAATATGCAGGCATTGACCTAATTCATAAAAAAAAAAAAAAAAAAAAACGTCAATCTCCCTGTTTAGCTGTACCAAATCCCATTTGACTTCGCGTTTCATTCTGGACATTGAGATGTCGGGTGAGAGTGTAGATGTTGCTGGAGGTGTTTCTCTTCGATGGGGATTAGCTTTTCATCAAGACTTAGGGTTACGAGAACTTATGGGACAGCCATGGGGTATCGCCAACCCTTGGCCAACCCTTAGTGAGCATCACTTAGAGATTAATGGCTGAATATTTTTAGCTTTGAGTGCATTTTATTGTCAAAAAATCAATGCACGCGAGCTCAGTTTGACGACGAATAATGGCACAAGCCCGCAGGGGCGCGTGCCATTATGAGTCTAGTCAAACTGGCGCAAGTGCATTGATTTTTTGCTAATGCACGAGAACTAAAAATATGCAGGCATTGACCTAATTCATAAACATTATTACAGCAGTAAGCACATATTTAAAAAAATCTGAATACGTTATGAAATCCAGTGCAGTGATGTTTGCAACGAAATTATGCACACATCTGCCCATAAAATGAATCAATCCAACGTCGCGCGTAAACGTTCTAAGCATACCGCGTACGCTCATTTACATACGCACCGTGCAATGACAAATATCAATGCATGATTTTTGTCCAATCATATTTCTCCTCTTAAAATAAACGTTATCAATTGACATCAATTCCTTTACCTTTCAAGTACCTTTGTTGTTTCTTTACGGTGTATCCTATTTTCTTGGCCAAACTTTAGCTAAAGGTTTCATATAGTTGGGTATCACCTCATTGTATCCCACCACTTCTTTCATTCATCGCTTCTATAAATTTGTTGAAGGTTGATTGCATTATGAGGTCTGTGAGTGATGAAATTCCTATCCACTGCCCGGCTTGCTCATTTCTCTATCTACTTAATTACCAATCTCCCTACTTCTCTCTCCTCACTGGGTTCTTATAAACCCATGATTGTCCCGATCATACCCTTGCATGGCAGTCACTTTCTCTGCTACATCCAACAGCAGCTGTTCTGATTTGTGAAACAGATACTTCATCACTGTCAGTTGAGAAGTAACTGTCCCCAACTTTCTTACCTTACTTGCTCACATTTAGTCCCTAGTAGATTTTCCTAAAGACCCGTCTTCCATTAAATTTCCCAGAAATTCCATTGGCTGGATGAGAGCTATACACTGATGAAAAATATAGATGTAATCAAATTTCATCACTTTGATTGATATCATCTTTGAAATCATATGGATAAATCACACAATTTCAACTGACTACAAAAGTGACAAGTAAAAAGAAAATTATCTTTCGGCCCTTCTTTTTTGCTCTTTTTCATCCCTTCCTCCAACCTTTTTTTTTTTAATTTCCCCTTTTTTTTTTTTTTTCCGGGGACTATATTAGATTTTCCGATCAACCTTTAGGGGCACTATGCGTCTCCGGGTGGTACAACACTGTCATCAGCTAATTAGAATCTAGAAGTGAACACAGAGCACAGATGAATATGTTATGCAGTAACCACTTTTGGATTTTAATTACTGACATTCGGCCTCGTTGATAAAAATATAGTAAAATTATCTTACTTGCATAGCTGTTCCCCTTAATGATCCCTCATAAAAGAGGTGTTGACCTATCTCTCTTCCATAACACTTTAACCTAAGCAGATGGGACGGGCAAAAGAAAAGCAAGTTTGGACATGTTGAACATTGTGTAAATTTATAGTAGTAGTAAGTATTAGTAAAGTCGTCGTCCCGAGCAAGCTCGTGCGCGCGTGCCCATCTCTTTCCTTAGGTGTTTGGGTGGGTGCCACTCCCTCCATATTATTTTGGCTGTGGGGGGTTCGCCACTCCTCCCACCCAGCGAGTATTTACTTTTCCCCACATTGACCGGGCGTAACCAGCGGGGGGCCCCAAACGAACCCTTGCCCCGCCAGCCCCCCCAAATGAACTGACTTTTTGTACAGTGTCTATGGTATAAGGACCCAAATTTGTGCCCCCTCAAAAATTCCTTGGCACCCTTTCACCCCCCCCCCATTTTCAAGGTCTGGTTATCCACTGGCATTGAATAATGCTGGTACCCATTTATACACCTGGTGGAGAGGAGTAATTGAGGTAAAGCACCTTACTTCAAGGTCAAACAACACGTTGGCCGCATTGGGACTCGCACTCGCAACCTTTGGAGTGCGGGGGCAAGTGCTCAATCAACTGGACCACACATGCCCCTATTTTAAATTACCAAGTACACAAATGCCAAAAAAAGTAATTTGTTATGCATTTGTGTAGATTTTGATTCACCCGGTATAAATCAGTATGGTAAGAACATTAAAAATCAAATCATCTGGACTTACTATTTGTATATATGAGTCAATGTTTCATGTCTTTCCAAGACTATTGTAAAGCCTACTGATGATTTGGTGGCTTTTCAGCATTGACCGGGGACAAGCTGGTGACATCACAGGTTGAAAAAGTTTGTAGTCCTTTTGGAATCTTATTGATCACCGCCCCACCAAGTTATGACGAAGTCCACCTCCATTATTTAGGGATGGTTGTTCAGAGTTCTCATAAATGGCCTCCTTGACCTCTCTCATACCACACCTCTCACAGCTTTTTTGACCCCATGCAAATCGGTCTCTTTTATTTTTATAGCAATTTTAAGCAGTGGCGGACACAATTTTGACAACCTGTATAAAGTAGGGTTGCAAGAGCTCTTACCTCTTACCTCAAAAATCAGAAACATCCAGTGCGGGAACTTGCTAATAATAGGCCTGCAAAGGTCCCGATTTATGTTATAGCGCCCTCTATATGTCCATTTCCCATAGAGAGACATGGTAAACTAGATTTTTAAGAAAAATTATATTTGCCCGCAATGAAATTTTGTAAAATATACGCAGGATGAAGTCCGTGGTATAAATAATCCAAATCAGTTGTCAAAAGTGTGTCGCCGTTTATATTTTTTTATTTATTCTGATTTTGTCATAATAAATGAGACTTTCAAACAGCTGTGCTCTGTTCCCTGTCAAAAATAACGACGTCCTTGTTATCAAAGGTGTCACCACAACCAGAACTGGGTCTGCGGTGTTGGTACATGTGCTTGTTCAGAGTCTGTTTAGTTTCACCGATATACAATTCATTGCAGACCGTGTCACTACATTGAATAGCGTAGATTATGTATAAGATGTGAAACGTTGCCACTCATATAAATTATAAGTCCAGATGATTTAATTTTCTACCATACTCTTTGTTTATGCATGGACATCAACTGGTGTGAAGGAGCTCCTGGGTCACCGATTAGGGACTGCAAAGTGTGCTACATCAGGCATATTCAGAATCGGATTAATGTTATTATGGTGGTTTCAGGAAGAAATCAAATAAATTTGATAGATCTATGATAACTTAGTTTTTGCTATATGATTCCATCAGATGTCCCACAAGTGCATCCCAAGTGCATATCTTCATTTCCTTCTGGATCTTTTCTCAGGATCGCTTTGATATTCTGTAAAAAGGTAGATGAAAGTATCAATAACGGAACATAATACAACTGTCATAAATTTGTATTGTATAGTTTATCCATAATTCCGGCCACTAAAATAGACAGCGTTTTAATTTAGATCTTTTCTTTTGCAATCTTTGTGTGTCTGTTTGTTAATTTAATTGCATTTGTTGTTGTTGTTTTTAATTTATATTTTTTCCCTGGAATTTTTTCATCAGTCTCTTTTCAAGTCGGCTGACTTAGCATCTTTGAAGACCTGTAGGGTGTGATCTGAAAAATGAAGGGTGAATAATTAGATCTAATGCACACTGAACATGTGCTAATTGCAATTTCAGTTAACATACATTCAACCTGTAAACTAGAAGACGGTACTTAGTATGCAAGACAGGCAGAGGTATTTAGACTTTAGTTCACGCTTTATTTATATTCATGTGGTACGTTGTAAGTAGCCATTTGGTCATCCCAGCATTCTATGCAGGGTCAAGCTACCAAAGAGTGCCGGTGAGGATGATCCGTTCAGAGTTAGCATTTTGTTTGTCCATGACCGAAACACTTCATTGCATCTACTCCCAGTAACAAACCACATCCACACAAATTTTACAAATCTCAATGAAGTGTCATCAATTTCATTGAAATTTATCAAATTTGGACGGGTGTGGCTTACTAATAAAAACGGATGCAATGAAACGTTTCTGTCACAGACGGACAGTTAAACTAATACATCAACATCTTTCCTTTTCTTGGAAAGAAAAGCAAGTTTGTTATCATACTCTACTGAGAATATATTCATATGATACCACAGTCATGTACAGTAATATTTCCTGTTAGCTACAATAGTAACCTGATATTGTGAACAATCACAATGTATCATTAATTGTTTGAAACTTTGTAAATTTGTACTCTGTCCATATAATTTTGTTGCCTGTATGTGTAATAATTCCTGGCCATAAATCTTCAATAAACCAACCTCAAATGTAATCATTGACTTGCCTGGCTGTGTTGAATTACTTGACACAAAGTGTAGAAATTTGCATTCTCCCATTTCCCCCAAAAGAAAAGAAAGTTCCCTTGGAATTTGGAATGTAACTGGTCAAGAATTCACAGAAATCAAGCAAATTGTGCCAAAATTGTTGTTCAGGTTCAGGTTAGAAGAGCCTAAATATGTGGAACTTTGCCATGACTTTGGTTAATCAAACAATAGCTACTTTTAATTTTCTCAAGATCTCTTCAACTCTGAATGTTTAAAAAAACAATATTGTAAGCATAATGTGCTTTAAGTCCAATGTCTCAAAATTGGGTGTGAATTGCATGGTCCCATTTCAAAAGGTTTACATAAATGGCTAAACACAAGCACTTAATATGCTTATCCAAAACATCAGGGTTCAATTTACTTTTACTTTGAAAAATGTGTGTACACTGCACATAATCATGAAGGTAGCCAAGTTTCTTTCTGACTATTGTGCTACGTCTGGTTGACATGCTCTGGTTTTGAGTCTCTCTTGGTATTGTGGTTCTTTGAGCAGTTCATTTGCTTTAGTATTCGGTGTGATTTCAGTCTGCGCTTGTTTGCGAAGTTTGACTATGCGCGGAGAAGCATGGTCTGTGAGAGCAAAATGCTCAGTGCTTGATCGGAGATGACGCCTATTTCCAATGTATACCATGCCATCTTCTGTCTGAACTCTGTAGGATCTTATATTAACTTTCTCTGTAACACACGCTTTCTTCCATTCTTTGCTGTGTGGTTTTGGTTTCATTCGGACAATGTCACCTTTTTGGAGAGGTGGAAGCTCTTTTGCACTGTGATCAACGATGCTTTCTGCATCTTTTGTGTTTTTCTGTTTAGTCTCTTTGATATTCTTGGTGATTTGGGGTTGTAAGATTGAGCTCATTATTGGGAGGGATGTTCTTGTCCTGCGACCAAACATGCTCTGTGCTGGCGAGATATTGAGTCCAGCTGTTGGGGTGTTGCGCCATACAAGTAATGATCTATTGACGTCTTTATGGTTGCTATTGGTCGTGTATACAAGTTCAGATTCAACTTTCCCATTTGATTGGGGATGATTTGACGAACTGTGGGTAATGGTGAAC